>MU385916.1:0-183005 GCA_022497145.1 Rostrohypoxylon terebratum | reverse complement strand
GATTATACTTGACCTCTACAATTACTGTTACCTTAAAATCAAGACCCCCTTATGAAGCTATACTTACTAAGCCTAAGTATAGGTTCGTCACAATATAGTGTTTTAAAATTGTGTCAAGCAGTGATCAGATACGACTATAGTTGGGTTGAGTCGTTTGTAGGGAGTCTTTGGACATCCATGATGTTATAGTTATATGCTTCGCAAATTTCGGTTGTAAGTCGTTGTGCTATGCTCTCTATAAAAGTCGCTGGTTCAATTCCAGCATCTGATCATAGCGCGCTTTTTTTGTTTCTTTTTTTTCCTCGCCATTATTTCCAACCAAAGTCATCAATACACATTATAACTACCATATTATCTGATTGTAGGTTAAGTCAATCTTGCCTATTCTTCAATTTAACGACCCATCAAAGTTCCATTTTCATACGAATACCATGCAACCTCCTACACGTAAAGGATACCATCATTGACCAAGGCGAAGCCCGAGATCTACCATATTTCTCTCAGCCCTTTCTATAGTACAAAACGAAGCTATTTCTAAACATGGTATTACGGCTCTAACCTAAGACTATACTTTCCCGACTACCGATATTACATCCAGTCTTTGTCAACCGTTATATAATGGAAAATTATTTCTATGGTCATTTCTCTGCGCTCGAGTACAAACAGTTCGAATCCTATTCGGCATGCCATCGTCTATCCGTCGTACGTACTCGTCATCACCATGAAATCTCTCTACATCCCGACTAACCGTATCAACATATATTTCTATATATCTTACCGTACCAGGCTTTTCCTTTATCAACGGCCCTTTCACTATCCCATCAGTGACTCTCGAGATGTACATATCTATCACGCCAACACCCCTAACATATCGAGTGCGTCTTTCCGTGCTTTCCCTGGATCGAATGCTTCTCTTTCTGTTGGAAAAGTGTAAGCGTGCGTGCTTGAATAAGAACAAGGGGTATAATATGATGACTTACGCGGAATCGGGGGTGGTTATGCTTGGCCTGACCGCTGTTCATGGCATGCTTGCGGATGAACTCCTCCTGCTTAAGAATAGATTCCTTGTCAAGCTGGTCGAGGAGCTGTTGACAGTACCTGATGTCTGTGATGAGGGCGTCGCATCGGTTCTTCGTGAAGTCCTCGCGCACGACTACACGCAGCATCTTCAGGTCGTTGGTGTGCGGCGCCATCGTGTATGCGGGCACCACCCAGCCGCGGGCGCGCAGTTTGTGTGCCAGAGCGAACTCGTCGTAGTTGCGCTCCTTCTCTGTATCAGGGAGGCGGAAGGCTACAAGAGGTAGACCCTCGCCTGACTTCTTGCTCATGATGACGAAGCCGAGGGCATTGAGAGCGTCCGAGAGGTAATCAGCCGTGCGCGTTAGGTTGGACATTATGGCCCTGTAACCCTTCTTGCCAAGCCGGATTAGTTGGTAGTATTGGCCGATCACTTGGGAGGCGCCCTTGGAGAAATTCAATGTGAAGGATGACTGGTCGGCGCCGAGGTAGTTAATGTTGAAGACAAGCTCCTGGGGCAGGAATTGAGCGTCTCGCCATACCACCCAACCGACGCCGGGGTAAACCAGGCCATACTAAAAGAGATTATTAGCCTAGCTCAGAGTAGCAGCACTTTATCTCATTCTGGCTTACCTTGTGGCCGGAGACGTTGATAGACACAACCTTCTCGCATCTGAAGTCCCACTCCAAGTCTGGGACGACGAAGGGCGCCACGAAACCACCGCTAGCAGCATCGACGTGAATAGGTATATCGAGACCTCTTTCTACGAGCAGATCGTTGACACCCTTGACATCCTCATACTCTCCAGTATAAGTTGTGCCAAGGATAACGCAGATTCCGATAGTGTTTTCGTCTACTAGATCGACGGTCTCCTTCGGGTCGATGACGAAGCGGTCCGGGCTACAGTAGACCAGCTTCTCGTCGACCTCGAAGTATCGCGTCGCCTTCTCCCAACACACTTGAACAGCGGACGACATGATGATATTAGGCTTGTCGGTAGATTTGCCGGCGGCAACACGCTTGTTCTTCCATCGCTTCTTCATGGCTAGCACAGCTAGCATGATAGCCTCAGAGCTTCCGACGCAAGAGGTGCCGACGGCGCCGCCACCCTCCCCGTGCTCGGTGGGCGCATTGAATAGCCGGCCAATCATAGACACGCACCGGTTCTGAATATCCGCCGATTGGGGGTATTCTTCATAGTCGATGAAGTTCTTGGAGAAGCTCTCGGCCATTAGCTTCTCAGCCTCTTCTTCCTAATCGACGGGATTAGCATCGGCTGCGGGTGATTTCCATACGATGTAACGCCACCACGAGATTGGAATGCCAAGACAAGATATTAGGGGGTGCTACGTACCATGTATGTGGTAACGAACGAGGCAAGGCTAAATAGCGAAGAAATTAAGTGGTTAGCCCATCAGCCCACGTTCGCCTCGTCTTGTAGGTGGAGCTTCTAGAAGACCATGTCGAAACATCGTCAGGAGACATGTACGTCATTGACTTACTTAAGCATCGGATTGCCGTCCAAGCTTAACTCATCTTTAATCATCCGATACGCAATTTCCTTGGGCATTTCGCACTCAGGCATTTCGTGCTTGGGGAGGTCTTCGGCCGCGAATTTCGACCCGTAGACGCTAGTCGTAAAGCTGTCTTCGTCGTTGCTTAGCTGCAGGCTGATCTTCTTCACGGCCTCTGGCAAGCTGCCCTCGGCCACTTCTGCCTCATTTGGTACCTTGGCTAGATGCACCATTTTTTCGACGATAGGAAGTATATACGGTATGGTACGGTGTGACTTTGTATGGCGGTATGTGTCGCAGACAGAAAGAAAACTAGAAACGCTCTCGACGGAGTTGAAGGCGCAAGAAAATTGAGAGGGTAGTGAATGATTAAATAACTTCTTGCAGACCGGTCTTCACTTGAAAAGAGCGCGGCAGCTCTCCAATTGTACAACCCCACGTTCTAGCGCAGCGTTTCTCACAGGTTACGGCTACCTACTATGAAAGCCTACTCTGTACACGACAGGGACAGGGATGGCATGGGATACTAGGTACGTTATGCGGGGTAGTTTTGGTTGCTGAAGCATCTCATAGTAGGTAAAGAGCTAGTGAATCACTATCCTTGACATTCCTAGACATGCAAAATCTCCTTAGCCATACCTAGGCAACCTCTACATGCTTCGAATGAACACACCGACGTCAAAGGTACTCGGTACATAACTAGTACATACATATGACATGCAGGTTAGAAGAGGCGTGGCGGTGAATACAACCAACTGATCAGGCCTCCCATTGCCTCCTTTTCCTCAAATATTCGTCTTCCTACATAGAGAGTACGTAAGAAGAATTGGGCACGAAGAGGCGGAACAAGGGATGATAGGTGATGGATCGTGAGATCGAAATTGATTACAATCCCGAGCTATCCAGGCATCCAGAAGAGTTACAGCTGTTGTGTCCGCGTTGGTTGGTTTCACCATTCACTCTCTTCGATTAAACTGTTCGATTAGGGGGTGAGGATAAACGTCAAAGAACAGGGAACAAGGGACAGGGGAGAGGGGGATCTTCGGGTTGCCTTAGCTCAAAATGTCTTGGCAGGAAAGCTTGGTAGAGATTGGGCAGGTCGCTTGTGCAGCCAACAGGGATAAGAATCAGCAATCTGGCCAATAGGAGAATATGATCTTGCTTAGTAAGAGGCTTGGTTTTGTTTTGGCTGCGGATGGATCCGCAGGTTCCGCCCATGACGGAAAATCTTCAGAGGGCGGCCTCCAAATTCTGCAAGCCGCTAATAATTCCTAAACAAGCCTCTCATCCTACGATTTTCCCGAGTTAACCAGATGAATAGGAACAACTAGATACATGATGTCGAACACAACGACGATCGTCTCTCCATCCTCCCTGTACCTAGTTGGTATACGGATGGATAACATGGAGATTTACCTGCGCACAATTCCACTGCAAGGAACCAATTCCAAGGTCGTGTTAGAGAGCGGGATTAGTAACGCATTGTGAGCTATGCATTGATTTACGTCAGTGCGACCACCACTATAATCGAATCACCAATATACACTAGGGCATTGGCCCTGATATGGTCCCTGTGGCATATCAAAAAGCTTCGAAAAAGCTTGAAATGTCGATTGTTACATCAAACGTCGTCCTACCTCATACTTAAATCACAAAACTGCCAAACCTGACAGTCCACGTCATCTCAGATCCTTTAAGGTGACTTGCTCAGGGTCGAATTTGGTTTCCTGGATTCGGACACTTAGCCGCATCATCTTGCCTAAAATTCTCAACCGGCGTTACCTAGGCGTGCTGAGTTCGATCCCCTACCTAGGTCCTAGGTACCTATTCAATTACCCCGTTTCGAACCTATGGATCCATTGCCGACGCTAGCAATACCCGTGTAACGGTCCAGCTTTGGGCACACCCGGGTTCTCAATTTGTACACGTATTTAAGCTCTACCATTCCTCGAGTAGCCTATTTATTGATTCAATTGAGGATTGTGGCATATGAACTCCCATTTGGGAAAAAATGGAGAAGGGGGGGGCGCTGAAAGGTGCCTAGGAATAAATAACGATATTGGGTAGGAATATATGTGGATGATGATTTTGTTAACGTCCGGATGGACGTGATGCTACTTTCTACGAAGGCTACATACACGTCAGGCACATCTGTGGCGCATGGGGACGCCTAGAGTACTCTCCCCGGAGGGGGAGCAGAGCTGGGGTGCCGCGAGACAAAGGAAATAGAGAAACAAAAGCGAGGGTTGACAATACGTCGGAATCTATGTGGAATACTTGTATATTTCCGCATGTAATTACCGGTAATTACATAGATGGCCAGACGTTAGAATAGAGTAAACTTAAATCATCAATCATATCAATCATATCAATCATGAGGCTCAATGTAAGTTTCGTACTAGCCATGGATCGGGCAAGTTTATCGGATGGACTTGGACAGTCGAGGAACCTTGAATTAACCTAAATGATGAAAGTATGTAAGGAGCCACCAGCTATTAGGTTATATAGAGCCCGCCAACTATCAGCGGAAATACGCATCGCGGTTTCCAAATAATACCTACTAGGTAGATAATAGAAGCAGGCACAGGTATGAAGAATTGATATGACAAACAACGATTAAAGTACCGGCAGCTGCAACTTGTATTCTCTGATTCCCCCCTCCCTCTTACTTCTTACTCTGTTAATCATCACATGCTGTGATATCCGACCCCCTTTTGACGTCAGATCGTCATTTCACATATTAGTCATTTATTTACGTAGGTAATCTACTACCAATAACTTAATTTCTTTCCGAGTCAGAAAGGCAACCTATATTGGCAGCAGTTCAAGAGCCCACCAACTACCATCATCTAGACATTGTCCGTCCTCGAATACTTTTCCCTCTCTTATAATATACAGACCTTATAACAAGTAATACCTAATCACCCACTGCATCCTCTTTTATCCAATCTTACATTCTGTCCTATTTTATCAAGCGGATTGACTTCGTATATAGTCAGGAATCTTTACATTCATTATAGCCACGCTGCCTCGTTCGTTATATTATCCGCAGGTTCTTACTGAAGGTTGATAGCATAATGGCAGTACTAGGCTCCGATTTTTCTGAGTCCTCGTACTCGAACTCGTTTTTCGCGGGCCGATCAGATGATTTAGCTGAAGAAAGTGGTCACAACACCCTACCTATCAATAATGAGCCGGAGAGAAGAAGGCTATCAAGGTTTTCGGGCGCCTCACAATGCTTGCCAAGATATTATTCGCAACCCGAGGCAACTCAAAGCCTCGAGACGAACAAGAAAAGCGCTGAGGTACCATTGTCATTACAAGACTCTCCCCACCCTGATCATAATGGACATAGCCACGATGGCAGGCCTTCTACTTATATTGGACTGGAAACAACTGGGAAAAGACAAGACTATGCTCCAGGCGGTTGGGGTCCTTGTCTCAAATATATACCTCGCAGGCTTGACGGCAAAGTAGTGTTCATGGTTCCCCGGCGGAAACCCTTCCAGAGTACTACAGACGAACCCAAACCTAACTCATCGATTTCCACAACCCAAGGACATGATGAAACACAAGATCGTCCTCACAAGGGAGTTGCGGGCCACGAACTGCGAAACCAAACTCTAGGTCTAGCTAACGACACGCAATCATTAGCCCAGCTTTCTCTATCAAAGGGAAACACACCTCAGTGGAAGAAGAAGGCGGCACAGAAGAAAAAGAAAAAGAAGCTAGTAGCTATTGAAAAGGAGAAGGAAGATAAGCCACACCAGCCCATGGACAAAGATCAGTACATTAGATTTTGCAGCGGTGCAGATCTTAGAAGCTCAAAAGGCAATGGAAAATCGAACGTGGACCTTCAAGATACATCGGCTGTGAGAGACAAAAGCGTACGAGAAAATAAATCGGCCACAGGAAAATGTAAAGGAGGTAACATTTCACTTCCTAAAATGACCGCTCGAATCGAAACTCAAATACCAGACCCAAATTCCGAGAAAAGCCAAGACAACGCTGAATTCAATAGCTCAAATATAGAGGATGGTGCATCTATCAGTTGTTCGAGCTCTGCGACACTCCGTGCAGAAGAGACGATCGACCGAGGTGAAGATCTTCCCAAAAGTCGGTGGGAAGAACTCGTGACAGCGGCCGTGGCAGAATTCGAAATAGCAAACGAATCTCGAGCAACGGAAGCAAAAAAGCGAGAACAGGTCGATGTTCAACCGAGTACTTTACCCCTGACCGAGGACAATCTCTCCCAAATGAATGATACGCAAGCTGCAGGTCCAGTGAATATACCCCAATCAAGTCTACCTCATCCTGATAGAAACTACCTAGACAAAACTTCTGAGCCTACACTCCATGATGCAAAAAGTGACGGAAGTTTCGATGCTAAGAAAGAAGAGGAGGCGGAAAGGGCAGCTATGGCTAAAGCGAAAGAGAGGAATGCAAAGAAGAAAGAGAAGAGGAAGAGGACCGCTGCTGCAAAGTGGGAGAAAAAGAATAGGGCGGAACAAGCTAGACGAGAGTTGAAGGAAAAGAGGAAAAAAGAACAAGAAGAAGCTGCCCAGAAAGCCAGAGAAGCCAGAGAAGCCAGAGAAGCCAAGGAAGCCAAGGAAGCCTAGGAGGCCGAAGAGGCGAAAAGAATGGAAGAGACAATCATTTCAGAACAAACCCAAGACGACAATATGGAAGAATTCAGACAACCATCTCCTGCCCTGAAATTATGCGATGGTATCCAGAAATCCCTAGATACGACAGTAAAGGCAGATTCTACAATTGAAGATATTTCGGATTTAATCGAAACTCAAGAAATAGATCAACTGCGAAATGGCCAGTGGACGGAGCAAACGTCAGAGCACTGGGAGCGACTCGATCGGTTTTCCCAAATTCAATCAATCGAGGGTATGGAGCTAGAAGACAACAATAAAGTGGCTAGATCGCGAGATATGGGAGAGAGTCGGGACGGATGCGATAGAGAAGCGAAAGATAAAACCGATTTTAGGGACACCGAACCCCTGTCGGGACATCATAGCACCATATTACCCAAAGCACAGGATTCGCAACTCGAATCCTCGGGCTTCTAGGAGAAGGCTATTGAAGAAAGAATCTTGAACCAGCACTCGGTCTACAAGTCGAATCCACAGCTTATCGACACCATGTTTGGCATAATCAAGTCGCCCGACGAGATGTCGTACGCGGAAGCAACCCTCAAGTCTGAAAGCAGTGGAAATGACTTCTCTCCACCATATTCTAAATCAACGTCCCTTATTTCTAGCACTCCAGAGGCGCATGGGACTCCGAACGAGACTAAGGTCAATGGTGAATCCTTACTAAGCGACCGTCCCATATCTAATCAAAAGCCTCAATCGTTTCTGGTTCTTACGTCCGGTATAACTTCGACAGCTCTTCAGCCACAACCTAAACCACAGGATAGTGAAATGGAGCTTACGTCGGAGCCAGGACAAGAGCCTCAAATCCAAGTTCATTGCGGAAGATCTTCAAACAAGCCACAGCCATCCTTTCTTCAGCATGATTCTGAAAAACTAGGTAGAAGTCGACAATCGTTACGGGAAAGGGGGTCGGAGGCTAGTGTAAAGCCACAGACGTCCTCGAAAACAGTAGCACTCCGTAGTAAGGATGCGCCTGAACCTGGATTGTCTATTAAAGCACAGAATCAAGAATGTAGCGAAAGGAATACGGATGGGACATTTGAGATGTCCGAGTCATCTCGGTTATCAGTCACCTCACACCAACAGGATACCTGGACCAATCCGTACTCCATATACCAAAATCAGCAGTACAATCCGTCATATTTATCGCCGGATTTGCCGCCGCAATTGTTATACGCACCTTACACCAGCGATGGGCGTCAACAGCTGATGCAGCCGTACCCTTACTGGCAGGGTTATGCTGGGCCAGAACAAGAGCATTACAACAACCCTCCCAACCAATCGTACTATGAATTAGTATCTAATGCAGATGTTTCTCCGTTACTCATCTCGTCACCTCGAGTATACCCACATGCTCCGATTCCAGTACATTCTTCGTTGGTCGATCCGGGACTATCTTCGTTGAGATCCTCAGCAAGTGTGAAGTCTACAGAACATCCCGAATCTTCTGAGCTATTTAAATATCCTGCGTATCAAATGCCAAGAGCAGAATCTTTCCAGACTCAGGAAGAAGTAGGGCTATTGAGGTCGCGGGTAGCCGAAAGCTCTACTGAATTCCTGCGTGATCCAAGAATAGGCAGATCACCTGGTCGGAGCCCACGCGGAGGGGATTATAGCCGGAGGACTAGCCAACACAGGACGATTGAGCAATCTGAGAAGTCAAATCGACAAAATGATGCCAATGGACAACATAACGACAACATACAGGAGAATGCCAATCTAAAGACTAACAACAGCAAAGTGCGCAGCGATGCAACAGTTGGCGCAGGGAACACAGAAGGCCCTCGAGACGGCGAGGAGGTTGAGGCTCGTGATGAAAAAGAGGTTAGTTCTGGATCAGTTGTCGAGTTTAAGGCTCGGCGCACCGTACGGGATCAAGAACAGGTAGAAGAATTCGAGTTCAAATTCGTCTTCAAAAAATAATCTTCGTCTTGTCGGCAGTGAGCGGTTCAGCCTACCTGCTTGTGCTTTTGGTTGTTCAGTTGGAGAAGAAATGGTCTAAGGGATAGAAGGGCTGGCGCTATTGAGGGAATAATTGATTTTTGAGACATTAGATAGACAATAGCGAATTGGTTTTTAAAAAAGTCTTCATTGGCATTCCTGGATTTATTCTTCCACATATGTTAGATGAATTAACGACGGGGACTTTTGTTATCTAGGAATTACGAAGGATGGAGATTGCAACTTCAAAAGATGAGGGGGAAGAGAAAAGGGGGCGTTACCAGCTTACATAAGCATAGTGGGGGTATCCTAGCAACCTAGTTAGGTAATCGTCGGGTAGATAAGGAAGACGCTGCATCATGGTTACATAGGTACCTACTGAGTAGACCGTTGGTGTGGGTTGGTTGTGCCGCTAGTGGGATTATTAATATGGGGATTGGAATGGATAGAGTTAGATGGAATCCATAATAGTACTCCATAATATTACCTAGTATGGTGCTATACTTACATATTGGGCATACACTATACTATCCATGTACATGCCACACCCATGGATGCATCATCCATCATTCTTGCATAAATCATAAACCATAAACCATAATATATCGTCACTCCATTTTACTAGGTACTTCACAACTAAGACCTTATCAATCTTACTTTGCAATTCCTGCCTTACCTTCTTTTCATCTGCTTAGGCACACACTCTCCTCACTCAAACCCGATGTCCTCACCTTTATGGCCGTACGAGTCTTGTTCCAACTTGTAGAGCGAAAGAGGGAACTGGTAATTGAAGACGGAAGAGGGACGAGCATCTGGAAAGAGAGATCATGATTCTTAGGAAGACGAGAATATGGATTCCCCAGAGTCAAATGCGTCCTTAGAGCGATCGACATCACAGCTTTCTACAACCTCGGCCTCCGCTAGGATCTCCCGAAACCACTCGACGCGCGCGAAATCGAAGCCTAGGAAACTGATCTCGCAGCCGTCGAGTTCAGCTTCTTCTGTCGCCGCTTCCGACAAGTCCCTCACTTCCTTCCCATCATTTTCTCCTCAGTCCCCGCGTCACGAACACTCCTTCGCAACTCCCGAGTCCAACCATGCCTCCATCAATAATATCGAGAGCAAAATATCTGAGACACCTATCAAAACCTCTATTGTCCACACCCTGACTACATCCGAGACGCAGAAATCGGCGCGCAATGCGCTGTTCGACGACACCCCCTTAACAACACAGAAAATACCCGGTGCCCTCCACCATGCCAACGATGAACATATCGAACGTCTAATTGCGAAGCACGGTGCCGTTCACCTTGTGCGCCAGATCGCCGAGGACCTAGCCCATCGCGACCTCCAGATCGCTAGAATACGACGAAGGGCAGACGAGAGGGAAAGGGCACTAAGAAAAATCATATTAGGCTGCGGATTATCGAATCTTGACCTTGAGACAAAACTGCGATCGGTCGAAGCGGAGCTTCAGGCGCAAGACAAGACAAAATGTCCGCCAACCGGGGACGTCTCCGGCTTGATGAGTGACGCAATAGAGGATTCCATATCGTACAATGCGCTTGGTCTCAGAGATGTGAATGATGCCACGGTTAGGGCGAGTAGTCTGTCTGTCCCCAGAGATAATGCTACAAACAAAGGCACCATGAAGGCTTGGAAGGATTATCTCTGGGGTGGGACAAGCAGGAAGCCGAGCCGAGCCGGCAGCATTAATGAGGATATCGGAAAGACTGTTATCCATGCACCTACGCCGGCGGACCGCCGTCCTCCTATACAAGAAGATTTATTCATCCCGCCGAATGCGGACTCTGCTCGGAGCTCTAGTCGCGCTTCGAGTATCTACTCCGAAAACACACCTAGGAAAGCTTCGGCTTCTTTTGCTAGTATGGCTCTGCAGCTTGTGGCCGGGAAGGGCACCTCGGTCCGCGATTCCGATTCTAGTAGGGGAAGGTCGGATTCTGCAGGTCAAGGTGGTTCCGTGAGGTCATCATCAAACGCCAGCGCCAACACAGGCGCCTCGAACCGAGGAGTGTCCACACAAGGAGGCCCTAAATCGCTCATGTCAATGCGACGCAGTACTCCTAAACCCCCGAACATACAATTTTCTCGACCACGTGAGAGATGGGATGGCGTAGGCGCCAACCCCGAGAACTCGTCAGCGACGAGATCTGATAACTTTGGCCCCGTGGAAATGGACACTATATTCTCCCCCGAAGGCCAACCACCGGCTTTGTCGCAATTATATAACAATTATCATAATAGCGAGCACTTAATCGACCGCTTTGGATTTATTTACGATCAGCGTCGAAAGAAGAGACAACGGGAAGCAGCCCAGGTTGCTCTTCAAATGAAGAAAGGACACGAAATGCTTTCCGGTGGACGATCTGGTTTATCACCGAATTTGATAGACGACGAAGCAGGATCTAACTGCGATGTCGGGAACGATGATCGCCCGGAAAGCCCAACGTCCGTTGAGGGTCCTATTGAGCAAGGCAAGGCGAAGAGGTGGCAGGACTATCTTAGGATTGCTACTTTCCCGACAGAGCTTCTCTCACATACCCCCTCGATCATGGCTTCGAATATAGAAGTGCTCGAAGGGACGGAAATTCCTAGGTCTCCAAGCATGATAAACTCCGACGAGCGTGGGTTCGTTCCATCTGCTAGTACCACCATTTCTGCTCTAGGGAGAGAAGCAAGTCCACAGCCGGAACCAGAGTCAGCTACAGCTACATTAGTACACGAAGATGTCGAAGCGGTGAAACTTTTATTGAAGCAGTTGAACGATGTTCATGACAACCTACAAAGAGAAAGATCAGTCCGATGGAACGAATTTCTACGAAAAGTGCGTGCTGAGCGCAAACGGGAGGGTGAGGCTGCGGCTGCTAATGCAGCAGCCGCGGCCGAAGCCCGCTTTCAAACCGCTCCGGTCATGATTCCAGAAGCCAAACTAACTGATGGCGAGACCATCGGTATCGCGGACCTCGGAGTAAAGGGAAAAGTTGGGCGCGCGAAATGGAATGAATTCCGAAATTTAGTGCTTGGCGGAATTCCTGTGGCGAATCGTCCGAAGATCTGGGCAGAATGCTCCGGTGCTCTTTCTAAGCGAACTCCCGGCTACTACCACGATCTAGCCACTAGATCTAGCGAAATCGATGACGCCGCGGTTATCTCGCAGATCGAAATGGATATCAACCGCACGCTTACCGATAACATATTCTTCCGCAAGGGACCTGGCGTCGCCAAGTTACACGAAGTCCTGCGGGCGTATGCTAGACACAACCCCGAGGTTGGGTACTGCCAAGGAATGAATCTAATTGCCGCAAATTTGTTGCTTATCATGCCATCCGCAGAAGATGCCTTCTGGGTCTTCGTCTCGTTCATTGAGCGCATTCTACCGCAAGGATACTACGACCACAGCTTGATGGCATCCCGCGCGGATCAACAAGTTCTCCGCCAATACGTCGGTCAGGTTCTCCCAAAGTTATCGCAGCATCTCGACATGCTTAGTATCGAGCTCGAGGCCTTGACTTTCCAATGGTTCCTGAGCGTGTTTACCGACTGTCTCTCCGCCGAGGCCCTTTTCCGCGTCTGGGACGTGGTACTCTGCATAAATGACGGAAGTACTTTCTTGTTCCAGGTTGCGCTCGCCCTGCTCAAACTCAACGAGAGACAACTGCTCCAATGCGAAACCCCAGCCTCAATATATACGTACATCAACCACCAGATGACCAACCACGCCATTAGCATCGACGGCCTGATTCAAGCGTCCGAGGGGCTCAGAAGGGTTGTCCGCAGAGAAGAAGTTGAAGATAGACGCGCCAAGGCGATCGAAGCCGACAAGCAGATGATGAAGGAACGCGAGGAGCGTAGCGCCGCTTGGCGTGCGCAAAAGGCGCTGTCGGCTCCGGCACTCGTCACAGAGGAAAGCGTCTCAGCTCTCCCAAGCCCTGCCCCGCGTCCCAAAGAAGACAGCGAGAACAGCAGCGTCACTGCCCTGAGCGCCCTGGATGACATCGACGACTTCGACGACGCGAGGGAAAGGCTCACGCCATTGCCGTCGGAAGAGGAGGCTTCGCTTGGACTTGGGTGACGGGGGAAAGGCTAAAATAGCAAGAATTGAGGTCCGTGTAATGGGACATCAAGCGGGGTTCAAAGAAGTGGAAGATAGCGAAGAATAGATAAGAGGAGAGGGGAGAGGGGAATTGTTATACCTTTGGATTTGGAACTGAAAGAATATAACTGACTTAACAGCGTGGAGTATCGATCGAAACAAAACAGAAAAGCTTTGCTAACTTGTTTTTTTTCTTCTACTGATATTCTACGGAATAGTACGCGCGTGCGGTGGTCGGCTTGCTTGCTTGATTTAGTTTTTTATATCGCTTTTAGACACTCCCGTCTTCGCTTTCTGTTTTGTTTCTGTTTTGTTTTGTTTTTTGTCCTTGGGTTTTTGTTTAGAAGAGATTGGACTTGCATATGCGTGCTGCCATGATACCCCCTCCTTGCACTTTTTTTGACATATTCAATATACCTAGGTATGCATCATCGATCGGGATGGATAGATGGGTTAGGATAGGGGCGAGATAGAGAAAGAGAAAGAGAAAGAAAGGGGAGAGATTCCAGATGGTGGGCTTGAGGAGCAGCTAGGATATGGGGAAGACCAGAAGAAGAGAGGAGATAGGATATCGAGATTTGGCGATACGTCTACGCGCTCGCAAGGCTTATACTCGACTTGTGTACGTGCCTATTCTTATACCAGGTGCGAGATAACGCTGTGGTAGGGTGAACGGAGATAGTGCGCTGCCTTTGCCATGGTTGGGCAAGATCGGGTTGAGCGGAAGGGGACAGTCCGGAGATTGGTGGATAAAAAGAGTGTGTCTAAATGAATAGGACATCCAAACTGTTGCGAAATCGAGATATAAAAAATCATAGAAAATCAATACGTCATTGCCACCCTCTCGGATACATACAAATGTGATTTTATGTCATACGATGTATACCTAGGATAGGATACGCTTGTATCAGGAAGGTACCTCCTTTCAACTCTAAATCAACGTCAGTGGAGGTCACACTCTAGCGCATTGGAGCAATAGAGCCTAAGGCTGTGTGCACTACGCGGTCACATGCTCCTTAATGAATCTAGCTAGGTACATAGTAAAATTCTATATTGAAATAAAAAACAACTCAGACATATACTAATTGGAAAATGAGGGCTTGGAGATGAAATCGTCAAAAAATCAAAAAAAGACTCCGAATCGGGGAATCGAACCCCGGGCTTGACGGTTCTTAGATACGTCAGAATCTTGAGAGCGTCAAATGTTAGCCACTACACCAATTCGGATGATTGAGATTGTACCTCGGTAAATTGTTACATGCTTAGACGAACTATCATTTTGGCTCATATCTCGTGGAAGCTAAGTGCAAAAATCATCCAATGAAACATCAGGGCACACATTGCTGACTAAAACGCGGGGGCAGACCCAATAGCAAACTGGGGATAGATTCATATGCAGGATCGTGGATCCTACCTAGGTAGTCATAGGTAGTCAAATGCAAAGTAGAATGAGTTGTAACAGGATTTTTTTTTCTTATTCTTTACATCCGTAACCTTGGAAGTGCTATGCTCCGCAAAGTACCAAAGCCGCGTTCATACACCACCTAGGTATCTACACGTCAAGAATTCCACAACATCCTCCCAATGTCTCCGTCCCCGTCCCGTGAGGCCTGGGTAGACCCCATTCGAGCTGCTGATCATAACCTCAGCTGAACTAGACTGCTTTCATATCCTGTCCCTGATTGGTTATGGGTATAGATCCGCAGCGACCTCTGAAGTCGCACAACGTAACAGCACCCTTCTCCCATTATTCTGAAATTTCATAAATTTTTATACACGAGCCTGCTCCACCTCGGGCTCGAACGTGAACCGCAAATGTAAGCCCCTTTCATGCATTAGTCGATTTCCCCAAACTCATGAATGTGTCTCAAGTAATAGTCGAGAGCATCGAATAGGATCATCCGTCTGGTGTGAGATTCGTTCTGTCGCAGGATAATTCCACCAACTCCTCGGCTAGGTGCATACCACTGCCATAATTTCCCCTCATGTATTACCCACAAACATCACACGGCGGCAGGCATTACCGCGCAAATACCTTTACAACTCCATCCCCTCCGCCACTGACAACCCACCGACCGTCCTGGCTCCAGACGACGGAGCAAACACCCTCTCCTCTCATGATCCGGTGGCTGGTGATCTCTTGAGTGCATGTCCGCTTTTCTAGAGACCAGAACCGAAGGCTTGCGTCGTGACCAGCAGAAACGAGCTCGCGACCGTCAGGGCTGAGAGAAAGAGATGAGATAGACGCAGGGTGTGCGAGCATGTTGTATGTACATTGACCTTTTGAACGCATTAGAGATATGTATGATTAAGAGAGAAAAGAGGGATAAATCAGCAAACGTACCGCTATTGGCATCAAAGAACCGTATAAAGCGGTCTTCGTGTCCAGATATTATTACGCCCTCGATCCCACTACTAGCCGTACCACTACCGCCAGTAGGTCCACTGGTGTCATCGTCACCCAGACCTGGCCCGGAACCCTGGTCGAGACCTGCCGTGGTCGCAACGACGGAATTAACGCTTGTAGCTATTGTACTGTCGTAGGTCTCGAGGCTAGCCATAGAGCCAATCTCCTCGCCTAATCTTGTATCGAATACGATAATAGCAGCATCTGAGTAACTGACAACAAAGGTCTCTCCGTTAGCTGACAACGGGGTAATGCACGTCGGCGAGGCCCGCGAACCGTTAGATCGGCGGATATCGTGGACCAAGGTGTAGTGAAACGGTGAATTTGATGCCATATTAGGCTGAGGTGAACTTGGGAACTGTGATCCGGAACTCATGGAGTTGCCTCTAACTCGTCCACTTCCCGCACCACGACGAGGTGGCCCCGGCTGCGGTGACGTTAGCTGTGGTGGTGCGCTGACAGCCCATATCTTTACTGCTCCATCAGCAGCTCCAGAAACGACTAGGATTCGGTCAGGTGTGCCATATGGGTTACTCTGACCGAAAACAGAACCAAGAGTCGCAGGTAATACACAAATAGCCCAAACGGCATCGGTATGTCCGTCAAGAGTCGCTTTAGGATCTACCCTACCGCGTTCCCATACTCTGATAGTCGCATCCTGACCACCTGAGAAAATCCAACCGTCGCCTTGGGCACGGCCGCCGGTGGAAAAGTTGGGCGATGGAGACCACGATGTGAGCGATAACACCGCACCGGTATGTCCACGATGGGTGAAATCGGCAGGCACGTCGAGATCGGACGATATGTTTCCGAGATGGCCCGGGGTCTCGCGTGGAATATGGAAACGCTTGATCAAACCATCGTCGCCAGCCGTGCAAATCTCCGGCTCACCGGGACTTCCACCCCCCGAGAATATAACCGTGCGAACCGCGTTTAAATGTCCACGTAGCCCATAACGGAGCTTGAAGCTACCACTCTCCGTTTTCTGTGACATGCCGTTAAGAGACAATTCCTGATCAGCGCTCTTCCTGCGGGACATGGAAGTCTTTCGTCTGTGGGAAGAGGGTCCACGATTAGGAGACTTAGGCAGATTTTCGGCGTTAGGGAAAGCATCGGTATCCGGGCGATGAGTAAGAGGCTGTAGTTGCTGCGTAGACGCTGAATCAGGGAAATTGCCTTCGCCGAAATCCCAAGCGTCGTTATCAGTTGGTCCTCGCTTCTCTGGTGGAGCATCGCCAAAGTCGGGGCGTGCAGACTCATTCGAATGGTTCACTCTTGAATTCGCATCTTCTTGCAGTCGGGCCGCAGGGGGGCCAGAGACAGGCCAATCGCTAGGATGAGAGTATATTTGAGCAGGACCCTCGCCCGATCGAACCATAGGTGCCGATTGCAAGTCAGCATTCTTGGGGGGCAGGTTTACGCTATGACCTTGTTGCATCGCCGGTACATGGTGATTGTTAGTATTTCCTGCGCCTGGGCGCGCGCCCGGGTCCTTCACATGGTTTTGATTGAGCCTCAACGCTTGGAAGGCCGCGTCGAGAGGTTGCTGATTCATAGGCAGTCCAAAGTCCCCCTCTTCCATCAGTGGCAAAGGCGGAGATTCTCGTGGGGGCATAGGGTTGGCGGGGGTGACCATTAGGTAAGTAAATTCAGCTTGGCACTGATCTAAAAAGACCCTGAGATTCTCGCGCTCCTCGTCTTCCTGAACACGTTCGCCTAGAAGACCTTCTAAGCCGGGTACTGGCTCTTTCGGTTTCTCGCCAGACGCTATATCCAAGTTAGTAATTCCTAATTCGCAAATACCATGCCACTGGATATCAGGAGGTCTAGTTCTGTACATACACTTCAGCTTCTCTTGTATCAGAGCAGCTCTATCGATCTTTGGAGGTTGTTTCACAGAATGGTCTGTCGTGGAAGGCATTGAAGAAGCAAGTTTTAGCTGGGCAGCCTGGTCCTTCACCTTCTTTTCCAGAATAGTGACATATCTTTTGAGTGCCTTCTGGGTAGCATCTGCTCTTCTAGCCGAGCCTTCGAGGGCGGCGATTCTTCCTTTCATCTCTTGGCGTTCGATTTCCCAAGCATTTCTGTCTCGTTCATGTCGATGCCACTCGGTTTGGAGGAAGCGCATAACACCTAGTAGAGGAAACAGGTTGAGTTAGCCAATAGAAATTCTTAGGAGATTACTAAGCTATAATTATATATAATATGATAAAACCGTACCTTGTAATGTGTACTCGGTGGCATGTGGTTGGTTTGAGTGATTCCCGGATGCGCCTCCAGGCATTTCCTGGCCACCGGCGCCCGGAATACCAGATCCATTTCCACCAGCTCCCATGGCGGAGACCTGTGCCCAGCTCATGAGGTAGTTAACTATCTGGTCCGCTAAATTGACGGTGCTTCAGCCCTCACTACCGTCTTCACCGTATAAATTCAGGACGACTTCTCGACATGCGCATTTGCGTTGTAAGCACGCCCGCAAGATACGATGTTGTATCTGGGATAAGGAGGTGCGAAACGGCGGGAAATCAATTGGCCCGACGTTCTTTTTAGTTGGATGTGAATGATCGTAGAGGAAAAGAAATGCCTTCGGCTCGCAGAACACGGAATGATCGAATCGTCGCGATTAGTCAAGTACGAAAAATGGGAGTCTCGTTCGCGGGTCGGGAAAAAAAGTGGCGAGTAAATAAGGCGAATAAATGAGTGAAGAGAATCAAGATGGATTTCAAAGAATTACTTGACTCGAAAAACAAAATGCGACGCAGTAGAAACGTAGTAGAGCGCCTAGCGACCTAATTTCATTGAGCTTCGTTTTTAACGCGTGAATTATTTGTTCAGGAGGTTCGTCGGAGGATTGTGGTTTATTTTGTTTCGTCAAGATGGAAGTTGGGAGTTGGGAGTTGGGAAATTTTGAAAATTTCGAGACGTGATAGATTTACTAGAAAAGCTGTTAGGTTGCTCCTGCTCTCTGCTGTCCGCTGGCCGCTGTCTGCTTGCTGGCTGGCTGGCTGGCTGGCTGGCTTTGGAACGAGAAGGACAAGTACATATTATCTACGTACCTAAGGCTGCGGGTCCCCATACTCTTGTCATGTACCAATTTATGTACCTATCTGTGTACATCTATCATGTACTCTGCTGAATTAGGTCATTGCCGCCCCGATTCAGTGGTAACCAGCCAATCAAAAGGTGGTGTCACGCGAGGCTAGGTTAGAGTTCCCCTGAAGCTGTGCATCTTTCAGTGTTGCTGTTTCCCAGACGCTATGACCACCGTTCATCAAGCTCCCTTAGCTAAAGCCACGCTACCTCTTTTTTTTGTTTCTGCCGTTTCAGCCGTTTCAATACCTAGGTACCTTCCTAAGTACGAAGTACCTAGTACCTATTCTGCAGTTTCTGCTTAATAATCCCACATTAACACTCCAACACTAACCTAGTTGCACGTACTGCTGTAACACGTTCCACAATAACATTGATAGCTTCAACTTCTTCATCACTGATCCATAATACAAGTATATCTAGACAACATCAATTCTAATAATTAATCACATATCGCAATCGAAATGGGATTAATACTAGGTGCTCGACGCAGAGTCTTTACTATTGGGCTACAGAAGCTCTAGTGTTCCTAAAATACCGGCAAGTTGAAAGCCAGCCGAGGTTCATTTAAGCTGTGACGGGGTATTTAAGAATTCCCCATTTCCTGGATCACCGCCCATGTGGCCTCCCAAGTTCTCAACAAACTCTGCTTGCATGCTACTGTTTCAGCTCTTGAACTAGGATACCTAGGTCCTACATACACATACTATGTGGTAGGACATTCCGAACATCCTGGACACCCTAGTCAAGAGTTTAACATATTAAATCAACCCCAATTAGCCGCAAACAACGACAAATACCTAACTAAGCACTCTGAGGAAAAAGAAGATGGAGTCACTTGAACGTATTGAGAGTGTCAAGGCGTTTTTAGAAAAGGCTGAAAACTCAAATAATCCGGTAAGCTCATGATGGGAATATCTACTACATATCATATATCATATTATATCCAACAATTGCATTCCCGAGTCATATCCTACTTCAGCTCATAATCGGATTCCACCAACCCCAACCCCGCCTTCGCCTCTTTGTAAGAAAGAAACAAGAAACAGCGCGCACTATCGTCATTTTCATAACCTTTCTGATAGCAACGACCACTAACTGACTATGGTCTAGAACTGGATGAAAGATATTTCGCCTTATTTATCCGTCGTCACATACTCCACTTCATCACCACACCCCAGTATCACTTTCGGATTCACCGTACAGCCCATTCACTGCAACCAGTTCAACAGTTTACACGGCGGTTGCGCTTCAACTATATTTGATGCGTGTACCACTTTAGTCCTTCATCTCATCTCAAAACCGGGTTTCTGGCAGCCTCCGGGAGTCAGCCGGACGCTCAACGTCACATATCTTCGACCTGTGCCCGTGGGTACCCCCACTCACATAAAATGCGATCTTTTGCACGCCGGTCGTAGGCTTTGCGCTCTCAGAGCAGAAATGAGATCGGTAACCGAGGACGGCCGAGAGGGGCCTATATTAATTGTATGCGAGCACAACAAGGCTAGCATAGATCTGCCACCCGAGAAGCTATGATGCCAAGAGCTGGTTGGCTTATAACTCATGGACAGCTGATGGGTGAGACAGCAGAAGGCTCTAGATATTTGGGGGTTTGGCGGCTCAAGCGCATTTGCAGAGCAACAAACACCGCACTAGATTTCCTCATATTGGGATAGACTTTGCCAATGCTCTCTATAAGCCAATAGATTTAATCACAGATGACACATTACCTAGAAAAGACTCACGAAATCACCCGAGTGAGCACATAACGTTGATTCACTACGCCACAAGTTGCGATACACAGGTTCTGCTAACAGAATGCCTAGGTCGGATCGTACATATCTACCTACCTACATGTATCCAACACAGCCTTAAAGATTATACCAAATCCCCAAGGCCACCACTTCACAGATGCTCACATTCACCATACATCGTGCATGATTACATTTCTCCCGTTGCAGCTAATATATTGGGTCGTTGTACTATTAGGTAGGTATAAGTACGCAATTGCTCAAGTTAGTAGATGACGAGTACTTGCGGCAACTTCTCTAATGGCAATCGGTAAGATATACGACCATATACCTAGGATCCTAGCATGGATAGGACACATACTTCGAGGTACCTACCTAGTACCTACTAATTCCCACGTGTATCCCCCGCTACCTACCCCCTGGGGGGAGAAGCCTATCGTTTCAGGCGATGGCGGGGTTCAAAAAACCTTCATGGATGGTTTCACAGGCATTTGCAAGGCTCCATGGATGTACCGATACCGGTCTATGAAGAAAGTCCCCACGCCATCAGAGATCACAGAAATCTAAGGTTCTTATTTCTGACCATCATTTATGATGGTTACGGATATACCAGATCCCGCTGTCCAGGAGGGATATGCGGTGATACACAGGCAGGCAAGCAATGATGCGAGATGTCAAGATTTGTCCTCCGGTACATCACAACGACTGGGGTCTTCACGAAGATATCTCACAATTTCGCCCCTTCTTGCAACGCTAAGATTCCAAGTTGTGCTGCAAGCGCCAATTACACTAACTAATTGATGATATCCACGAAAGCCACGACAGGGTACTTCGTCTCGGAAGGACGAATCGCTTGTCTCCGAGCTGGAAATGTTTTAGAGAGAAATTGTTCAGTGGCGCTGAAGAAGTACTCTATTCTTGTAGCTTGGAAGCCCCTGAAGCCATCGACGATAAAACCCTCTAATCTGTCGAATACCGCCTGTTTAGTCCTAGCAGACCAAGGAGCCCATTGTTAAGTTCTAATAAGAGGTACACCTACGTATGTACTTCTTTTGAGGCTCATACAAGCCATTAAGCCCAACTCTACCCATACATTGATAGTAGTGTGGTTGTCCACTACCCAGGAAGGAATCTTAATGTATTACCCGCTGTTTACCATGTAAATGTCATAAATGCCACCCGCAGAAAGCCACGGCAGTGCATTTGGTGCATCCGAATATCCCGAATTTTCCCTGAATAACGGTCCTCCAACACTTAACTTGCTTGGGCTACCCACATCTACCTAACATCACACCACCATCGAAAACCGACCTCTCTCCAAGATGCCTCGGAATGTTGCATGCTTACCATACTTTTACCAGGGCGCGGGATTGTGAATCGAGAATGACGAATAACCCAGATTGAGGCATGGCAAAATTTTGATGACTAGCCTAGGGCAAGACATTGTGAATCATTTCAAAATATACCTGTATGGTAGGTGGTTTATACTACATGCCCAGGTTATTTCATATTTAGGACCTCCGAAATTCATATCGTCTTTATAATAAGCTACCTATTACCTACCTACCTAAGTACGTGCGAGCTAGGTACTACGTATTCCCATTTTCCTATCAATTTAACAATTGACGGTTATGCTCCTTGTTTTTGGCGTAGGCATGCACACATCCCACTCGGCAATAATTATCAACTTCTTAAGCATCTCAACATCGGATTCGAGGAAGTGAATCATTATGCTACCAGAGACAGGTCAAATACGCCAGTGCCAAGACGCAGGACCATAAGAGCAAGTACTTCAGAGTTGCCTCGTTTGAACTAAGAACCGGGGCGTCAGCAGGACGTCAAAAATATAATCATGTATCTGACGAAGTATTCAAGCCCATCGTTTTTTTGTAGGGGCACTGTATACTTACTAGGGAGGTATCTACCTAGTAGTCAATTGGTGTTCTAAAAGGGTGTCTGCAGAATAAATATAAGAGCTGCTACGTGGCATGATGGTACCTAGCAATGCCGAAGTTTGACGCTTTTTGGTTGGATCAAACCCTCTAAGGCAACCAACCTTGTGGCGTCTAACTACCACTGTAGGTATGTATTAATACAGTGTGGTATTGTACATCGAGATCAACTCCGGCTGTACTGCCTCCTACCAGAAAGATTTGCGCAAAATTCTGCAGTCCTGATCTCCAACTACTACACCATTAAGACCATTTAGACCATTTAGACCGGTTCAGATTATCCTCCATATAATCTATCAAAAGAACCGATGATGCATGAGTCCCAATAGGAAAGAAAACTTTTCCTCTCAACGGGCTGCCTCTGCCTGCTGCGTATCCTAGGCAGGAATTGCATTTCCGTTCTGATAAACCTTGCTGCCTCAAGGCGTACATGTAGCATGCATAACAAAAACACCACGAGCTACGATTTAGGGGATAAAATCGTATCGAAATACTTGAAAACCAGAAGGGAGGTTAAACGCAAGTGAAAAAGCCCATTGACTTGTGCCAGGTTGAACACAATGGTGATTTAGACCTTGAATGGTCAGTAATTTTGTCAGTGTGATTACTTGTTCGAGTGGTAATTTTCGAACTAGGATTTGCCAATGCTACAAACTACTTACCTACGTATACGGGTGTGCTGGGTACCCGGCTGTATTGGTGAACGGCATCGAAAGAGCTACCAGGTAGGGTGGCTTGCTTGTGTGTATTAGAACGCCAGAAGACTTTACAAAAGCCAAAGTTATTCGTCATCACTGAAAATATTGCTGGTGACCCTTGGAATAAGGAACAATTTTTGGGCCTGCAAGTTCACGTCTCTCTGCGATCGATATGTGTGTCAAAGTCTTTGAACCTGGTTGATGGGACTGTGGCTGTATGTATACATGTGTGTACATGTGTCTATTTGAAAAGGGTGTTGCATGCATACCTAGTAGCCCTAAACGAAACGGTACTTGCTCAGATAGGTATCTAGTAGCTAATAGAAGAGAAGAGAGGAATGCTAACTCTACCCAGGTATTAAGGTGGGCGGCCACCATGTTAAGCAGTGCTACCAAACAATAATTAAACCGTTCTTACCTGTGTAGCAATAATATGATATATGATCAGCCTCTATTAGTTTTGTTTCAAATTCTGATAATATTGTACCTCGAACCTGTGATAGTCGGAAGGCTTTTCTATACATTAGGTGAACATTTATATCTTATTTCTTTTTTCTAACCAGGTAGATTTTCTTGCCAACGTGGGCAGATCCTACATTCCAAGGTTAAACAATGCGAATTCTTTACGCTATTAAAATGCTTTAACTACGTCTAATGCAGGAACATGACAAGTAGGTATCAGTCTGAACAATGCTCTGCCCCCCTTTATCGCCCACCTATACTTTAGTACGAATAAATCCATGGCCATGGAGTGTTTCATTGGATTGGGGAGTGTAGTATGTCCTTAAGAGCATTTAACGGTACCGAAGTACCTAGGTAGTTTCCGAGTGATCACACCTCAACGACATCATCATCCACATTTCATATGTTAGGTAGTGTCAATGAGGTACTGTACAGTTGTAGAATCTTGTATGAAAAGGTGTGGAAAGACAGCAAGTAGGGTCTCAATTATTACACATGCCAAATAACTAACGTCTGCATAGATACCTAACTACCGGGCTACCTCAACCTAGCATGTAGGCACATCCACACCACAGCACCTAGGTAGGTAGTATATGCTTGCATGGCCTGCATCTGCAGATGGTCCGCATGGTTCGCGTGGTTCGCATGGACAGCATCTTGAGTTGAATCCTATCTCATTTAGTGATGGTAGGACTTCCAACTTATTAGGTGACCCCTGCGATTTGGTGATGAGGCAACCGGAGACCGTAATACATTCATTAACCATACCGCAAAAGTATCTAGACTGCAATAGCCCCCATGGATCGCACTGTATCAGGCCATGCATTATACAAGTTTACACGAATACCTGGCTACAAGCTTGACAAGAGCCTCATGGCAGAGTATGGGCGGGACCCGGTCATCGTCTTCTGCATGTTCCATCCTTTCCCGAGACAATGTGCGAAGCTTGACAAAAGTTTGGAACGGTCGATTCCTTACATACTGCCATGCTTTCTCGACCAAAATATTCGAGCGTTAGTAAGTAATCTACCCCCGATCTTCGTATGAGCATTAAGCCTCGTGGGCTGATTTATCACTATGACCTGGCTAAGCATGCTGAACTCGGAGAAACGGCGTGGGTAGTATCTTAGCAGTAAAAAAAATCCCATCGCCTACATATTGGTTAGTATTCATGCATACCTGAGGGCATAAGGTGATACTCATCGGCTGGTTTTCCATCTCATCTCATTGGCGCGGTGATTTGTCCCAACTGCTCTGCGCAGCCAAGTTTGCGTCATAGAGGACTGGTTTTCGGACGAGCTGCCGAATCATACAGGCCGGACAGAACATGAAGGTTGAAAAGCGCGGTTCAAATCTCGGGTAACTCAGGTACATATGGATGTATTATGCTCTCATACCACCCTTCTATAAGAAGACCTGTTGTTCCCTCCATTCGCACATCGCTTGGGAACTTCAACCCAGAGTTCTAGTAACCGAAACATACTTGTAGTCGGCACTGCCTTTCTTGCCGCATATCTTCTAAGCTTTCACTCGTCACTTGAATAAAGTAACCATGGACAACACATCCCAAAGATCCGAGCATGGGTGAGTGCCTTGCGGCCACTGTCGATCTTTCCTATCCAAAGCATACAGCTTCTACACATTCCTCCCCCTTTCTCTTGTCGGCATCGAGACCCGGTTATCAAATCAACCAACCACAATTATAATCGTGATGCAGTTGTGTAACATCAACGGCTGCGCCTCCTTTTTCACCCCTTTCCTCTTTACCTTGTGTATCTTTTAGGCGAACAGCCCGATCCAATACTAACCGCACCTTCGATTTAGTTCTGCTCTATCGAACACTGCGCCAGCCAGCAACCAAGCCGACCGAGTCCGGCTCACAGCACAGAGCGCCTTCGCATACAATACCTCTGTGGCTATGGGCAACGCTCCCGTCAACACCCTTCTTCAAAACGGGAGCACTGGGTCACGCGTTCGCACTCGAAAGACTAAGGTCCAGCGAGAGATCGACGAAGCGATGGCGAAGTTCAACCAGTCGTCGACCAAGTACGTATCCCTCATTTGCCCAATCAAGACCTTGCAGATAGGATGTCGTCGGGGATTGAAATCTCCCATCAAAAGCCGAGGGGTAGTGTATAACATAGTGGGCTGATGATGGCATGATCTCTTGCTATCGGTCGATCTGATTGGGCGAACAAAGTGCTTCAGCCTCGCCTTATCAACTTGGAATTCATACACATATCAGATCTCACCAATCCCTATTTTAGTAGGAGAAAGACATGCTGACGTTGTCGTAGATGAGAACGGTCGCCTGGTCGATGATGGAAGGTAAGACGTCATAGGAACTGTCGGTCGATTGTATATCGTGGGAGCGTGGCGTCTGGCGTCGGGATATCGAATCGAGTTGTGTATCTATATGGAATCATGTCGTCTATGGGTCAGGTCATGATGATATGCATAGCGGGCGGCCGCATGAACGTTGAGTAGCACTGAGCATATTGCATATGTATATGCATGAAGAAGCATGTGTACCATAGGGCTGGCTGACTTCATAGGACATGATCTGGAAAAGAAGAATTATATTAGACAATATCAGAGTTCATATACAAACCGCGCGGACCCAAAGAGGACTAACGCCGACCCAATGCAACCTTTCCATTTTCCTTTATGCCCCCCTACTCCAACACAGTCTATGCCATAAGAGGCTAGTAAGCCTCTCCAATTCTCAATACATAAGGCAAGTCGCCGCGGTCCTCTCTAGTCGCGAGCCGTATGACAGAAGTCTGAGAAGCCGACCTTAAGCTCGAGCTCGAAGTATGGCTCGCGGAGTATATGGGTCTCGTCTGAGCAAAGCTGCTCCCGCTATTCGTACTAGGCGTGCGCGAAAGCCCTTTCCCGGCCGCCTTGCTCCTGGGGGTCGTGGGCGCGGTGCGGTACTGGTTCCAAGTATGGGACGACGAGTTGCGGGCAGCGAGGTTCGGCCTTACGGCGCGTGACCGTGTGCTGCTTCCGCTTCGGCGTCGCAGACTAATCGAAGTAGAATTGCTTCGCGCCGGAGTAGTCGGGGTAGTATGGGGCGCGTCGTCGTCGATGTGCCCGTCGCTTTCCGAATAAGCGTCATCAGTGCCTTGATGCATGGAACCAGAGTCTAGAGGACGTATAGAGCGCAGGAGCTCGGCAAAGAGATGCATTAGATGCCGGAAGTGCGCGTTAGACAGCGGACGAGCAGAAAAGCGGGCGCGCTCATAGTTGTCCACGAAACTAAATGCGTCTTGGGAGCTGGGCAGCACGCCGACGCTCATGAGATGAGCGACATAATCCCTCATGGTCATGTTTGGGGAACGTCGAAGGAGAGCGACAGCTTCAGCATTAAGCGTGGGTGGGATTGTATTAGAATCTGGATCTGGAGGCGCTTGTGTAACAGCCTTGGCTTCAATGAGATTCGGTAACTCGGATATGACAGTACTATACTGGAGATTGGGCAGGTCCGGCGAATCGGGTGAGCCCCAGCCATCATGTTCAACCTCGCCCCATACAGGTCGAAGGTATGGAAGCGAAATACCCATCTTCTCCTCAACAGTCGTGGGCGGCTTGGATCGAAATAGCTGGAGAGACTTCCTCTCCGCCTTCACATTGCCCTCGGTCAAGGGCTCCTCTCTTATATCCTCAAGAGAGGATGCTCGATTGGGCGGAGCAATGACCTTTGGATAAGCACCCCACGCAATAGCGGCGCTCCGGCTGAGGTCAGTAGCAATCATCTTGCGGACCTCTTTGGGGACATCTCCCTTCTCGGTAGGTATCCATGTCTTCGGTATGGACGCTAGCACTGTCCGGGTCACATAAAGCCGCAGTGCGTAGACGAATAGGATGATGAGGACAGTGATGACGAAGACTATCGCAAGGACAATTAAGTTGATGTATTGATTAGAGGCAAGTAAGACCTGCCGGATAA
Source organism: Rostrohypoxylon terebratum (assembly GCA_022497145.1). Lineage (NCBI taxonomy): Eukaryota > Fungi > Ascomycota > Sordariomycetes > Xylariales > Hypoxylaceae > Rostrohypoxylon > Rostrohypoxylon terebratum. The sequence continues at coordinate 155,439 of MU385916.1, read as the reverse complement.
AGTCGCCAGGGACGACGAGGAGTAGAGCGGCAAGAAGACAACATAAGAGGAAGTAGACAGAGTTATAGACAATGCGGAATACAAGGTTGGTTTTTGTCGTCATGGTATTACAATAGTACAAGAGGGATTAAATTGGTGCCTGAGGCCGCATTCTCGAGCTGCACAGTGCAGCACTGTAAGACTCCGGTTGATGCGCGACCGCGATGATTCTGAAAGCGTGTAGTCGAAGCTCATATTAAGAGAGAATTATTGGATGGCGAATTAATGGATAGGTTGAATATAAGGCCAATGAGGCTTGCCAATTATAAAAGTCCATGGAACGCGATTATAAAAAAAAAACGCTTGGAAATTGATGAAGAAGAAAGGAAAGAAAGGGTGATGTTTGATATGATCGCGCGTAAGATTAAGTGATGCTATTTGAGGAATAATTACTCCACTCTCCCCGCTTTTGTAGAGCACATTGATTGGACGTTTCCTTCAGCCTCTTTTTCTTTTTGCAGCCTTATCTTGGGCCATCGGTACCTAAGTATATGTACTTCGTACCTACTACGAAGTACTACCTAGTACCTACAGCATTCATTGTTGTTGTTACTCACGATTATGAAGTGATAATACATTCAATGTTCCGTTTCAACGTTTCATTACTGACTTTACATCATAAGTTGTACCCAACTATAATACAACCTGTACTGTTAGGTAATTCTGACTCATTGGTCCCCGAAGATCCAACGGCGCATCTTTTCAACCACGCTCTGAATCTTGTTTTCGAGATACCGGGCTTGGAAGATACGCCACTAGCGCACTTGCTGCATCTCTGGTCCCGCTACCTCTGGCTCGGCCTGTCGTCTAACTGCTGCCTCCCTCGCCAAGCGCATTTCGGCTCGGGTAAGTCTCAAATCGGCGCTGTATTGTCCAAATGCTGCAATGAGTTCGCCCAATCCCTCTTTCAATGCATCCAGTAACTCGTCAACTTGATGGCACTCCCTTTTGTGTGACACGTCTGTCCAGTGGACCGGAAAGTTATCCCGGAACATCTCCAACTTCTTGATGACTCCGGTAAATGTCCGTATGATAGTCGGGACATCTCTTTGAACGTTGCCAAATTGGTCCTCAGTCAAGCTAGAAACCGACAATTTCGAAAGGGCGTAGGCAGCGTTTATGTAGATGCTAAGCTCGCCATACGGCTGTCCAAGTATAACAACCGTTAATCGGTGATCGAAAGTCTGCTGGAACCACTCGCCGATTATAGGTACGATGAGAACACGAAGAAGTAAGCCTTGGAAAAGGGTAGAAAATCCCTGGGGCGAGAGGGCCTTTCTTTGTTCTTCTGTAAGGAAATGCTCTGCTGCCTCTTGTGCCTTTTTCTTGGCTCCTGGCAAGTAGATCTCAGCAGGCGTCTGTCCTGAAGATCCCACTATGCTCTTAGCGGCTCTACCTATAGAATTTCGAAGTCCGCTCTGAGGTGGTGCTGGCGCCCAAACATCATCGGTCTTTGGAGGTGGCACGATCCGGGCCGCTGGTTGGGGAGGGGTTACAGCTGCTTGCGCGACGGGGGGGGCAGGTGGCTTTCCGTAGTTGTCAATCCTCATTTCAAGGGATTTGATGATATCCAAGCATGTGACGTATATTTGCGACCACATAGGACCATCCTTTCTATCGATGTCTTGGAAGATGCTTCGGCGTCTGTCATCAAAGTCTTGGGCGATTAAAGCCAGCTCCCATAGGGCGAAAGCCTAAATCATTAGCAAAAAGTCTGAGCAAGAACTATGCGATAAACGTACCGATACTCGAGGCTTCTTGCTCTTTAGCCCGTTAAGTAGGCTCCCATTTGGATCCTTGGATTCGGCACTAAGAGGTTGGCTATTCTTAAGAGGTGCTTTTCCAAGCTGAAGTCTAAAAACGGCATTGCCGAGAGACCACAGAAGACATAGCAAGAACCCTGCCCATATGGATCGGCCAAGCATCCAAAAACTCCACGGAGCCTGGGCAGGCGGAATGTTGGATTTTGGAAGACTGTAAAATATCCGGAAGAAGTACAAGGCCCAACCCCAGGCAGAGCGTCTCACGAAGTGGTAAACCGCAAGGTAGTTGATGATGGAGACGGTTATGGAGAGAGTTCCAGATTCAATGATAATACGTAGAATCTCTCCACGTAATTTTTCCCAACTGCTTAGTTCTTGGTTGTTCGCTTCTCCTTCGCGTTTCGTTTTCACCTTGCCCAAAACTATTTGGTCATGATCTAAGAATTTGTGCGCAACGCCCTGAACGAACCCTATCAACATGAGATTGATGGTGTAGAACAAGGCACGTTCATTCAGCCGTGCGCGATCTCCGCTGTAATACGTGATCCAACTAAGATTGGCATCGGCAGACGTAGAGAGGAGATATATTTGACTGAATAGCCACGAGGATATAGTGAATGTAATTATCGTCTCGATGGTCTCGAAGGATATCGCGATTCGGCGAAAGGTGTCGACGGACGAATAAGACGTGCGAATGCCGATGTGAGAATGGGCAATTCGTAGTATGATGATGGGGAGAATGCTACCGAAGATAGCTAGGGTACGAATACCGGGAAGTCCAATAGGCATCCACGGGAAAACAGCTTTGATGCAGAATTAGCCATTATACACAAAATATCAGAATATCATTATGAATATCACTTACCATGATTCCACTTCGATAGAGTGAGAGCTTCGACGTAGGAGATTGCTAGTAAAAATCCGGCAGTCGAGGCGAACCGTCTCTGCAGGGCAGGTTGCAAGAAATCTTTGTAGGGCACTCGGCGCGCAGCCGCGGGCGGCATCTTCGCAACTCTGTAGAAATGAAATAGTAAAGCTAGCGCATTGTCTATGCGTGAGAAGTAGAAGATGTAACACGTATGCGAGCACGCGCGATGTTGGGTTTGTGGGAAAAGGAATGACAATTGCGAGCACGGTTGCTCTGTACCTAGGAATGGTTACCTATCAGAAGTTGAATGTAAATAAAAAGAATATTCCAAGGTCCACTACTAGCTTGTAGGTATGGGCAGTACCTAGTATGGGGCATCACAGTGCGCTAGCTTTTCGCCTAAGCCACAGCAATGCGGGTTCCTTACTTCGATGTGGGTCTTACATGGGCAATATGCATGTATTTCGTACATTCTGTGGCTTATTAGCTCCAAGTCCTGCTGGTCCTGGTGGAAGTCTGCGACCCCCAACCTTCAAACCAACGTAAGCATGTGACTCGCCAGGTACCGAACATCAAACCCACCTTTTACCTCACCTTCCTGCTTCAAACTCCTAGCCACCTTACTACTACTATCACCGCCGACGTCGTTTTAACGTTTGACATTTCAAACAACTTTACAACCTTTCCCTTTTTTTCATTCATATTTGTTTATTTCGCCTCCGTCTCGTCTTTCGCTCGGTTGAAACCTGTTCTGCCCCAGCCATGTCCTTTGATCAACTATCTTCCATAGAATCCGGCAGCGGGGGAGGTCGTCGCCAGAACAATGGCGCCTACTCGGATGACCCGGAGTTTTCTCGACTGTCGCAAGGCCTCATGAACACGCTATTCCATCTCCAGGGCAACATCTCCAAACTGAAGTCGGATATTAGCCTTCTTGGTACACGACGAGATAACCCCCGATTGCGAGAGAGGGTTCACGCTACGATTGAGGAATCCACAACGAAATTCAAGGAGGTCGGTGAAGGTATCAAGAAGATCCAGACATGGGAAGAGCCTACGGTAAGTTTATTGAAAACACACTCCGCTTCAGTTCCAGCGTGGCGCATCGCTAACTCTTATCTGCCGTGAAGCCTACGCAAAAGTATTCCCAGCAAAAGTTGTCGCGCGAGTTCAAGACGGCTCTTAGCGAATTCCAGTCCCTTCAGCGCACAGCCCTCGAAAAGCAGCGAGCCTCTGTCACCGCAGCGAAGGCCGCACTTGATCACGAAGGAACCGAAGGTGTCCCACCCGGAGCCGAAGGCGAGCAGCTACAACTCCAGCAGCAGGAGCAGGTTCATCTGGCTCCCCAGGACGAGGTCGATTTCCAAGAGGCCTTGATCACCGAGCGGGAAGAGGAGATCCGCCAAATCGAGGAGGGTGTCGGTGATCTCAATGTCTTGTTTCAACAGGTTGCACAAATTGTTAGCGAGCAAGGCGAAGTACTAGAAACAATTGAGAGTAACGCCGTTAATGTGCGCGACGATACCCGAGGCGCCGATTACGAGTTGAGGAGTGCCGCAAGGTATCAGAAGAATGCACGGAGCAAGGCGTGCTGTCTGCTCCTGGTTCTGGCTGTCATTATGGCTATCGTCCTACTGGCTGTATTCCTCGGCTAGGCCGAGTTTCTAGGACTCAATAGAGTGAGAGTGACGTTTGGGGCGTTATGGAGTTCTTGCGGGTGTATCCGCACATCCGATGGGTTGGTATATCGGGATTCGCTGTCTATAATTGATGAGTCGACCGTCCTTTTGTTTTGAGGTTTTCAAGATGTACTTTTTGAGTGTAACTTTTTAAGTAGAAGACCGAGACAGGGGATCGCGCCTTTCTAAGACTGCTTTGATACAAACAAACACACTACAGTTTTTCGACTAGATATACAATCGCGGAGATTTTATCTCGCAGTATTATCGCAAACGTCTTTCCCCAGTCAGGCCCTTTCAAACATGATAAATTAGCGACAGGGTAAATATTAGATCAACGAAACTCACAGTTCCTATCTTTACGCCAGCCACTCTGCACTATATACCGTATATCACTATATATCGTATATCTCTACTTCAAGCTACTTCCTAGCCTGAGGTTTTTTTTGTCGTTTAGGCTGGATGATGGTAGGTTCAGTTCCTCTGCATCTCTCAGGCATTTTCCTAACCGCGATAGGCATGAAACGAGCCAGTGCAATAGTTGTACAATAGCTCATTACAGAAGATGTTAACCAATACAGGTGGATTGCGACCGGCATATCGGCAGTACAGGGGCCCAGTAGGAGAGCCATGATAACTCCTCCCCGTTGTATTCTCCGTGTCCATTTATCCGCTGTTCCTACCACGGCCGTGCCCTGGGAGTCCTTAGGTCCAAACAGCCTCTTAAATCCTCCCTTAGACAATATATGAGTGACCATCACAGCAGATACTGCAAAAGGGAGAATATGTAACGGGTCGGCGACGGATAGGTCGGGAAACCAAAGACAGCCTTCATACGCGATGCTGGGGTCTAGCAAGTGTCCGGTATTATCGGCCATGAGAGGAAATGGCGATGGGTCGACATTGGATCCTTGGATAATAGCCGACTCCGATACATGTGGATTTGTGACCGTAGGTCCGGTGTGGAGGCTGTTTATAACATAGTTTCCGAGTATTCCTTTCGGGCCGCCACATATTCGTCTGATGCATTCAATACCGACGAGCCAAGCGGGGGCACTCAAAAACCCACAAAGCATCCTCCACCATTGCGTGCCTAAACCACGGTCTATCCTCGATATTATTTTCGAAAACTTCTTATTTGCCACTCGCTGTATTTGATGCGCTGGGATGCGCTCTTTATGCAGATCATGTGGTATGCGCCAACTCCATGCTTGCTTGACCAGAGAAGATTTGGTTCGACGTTGGGAGATATTGTGTGTGTATAGGATGAAAGGCAATCGGAAGATAGCGTTGGCCCCAATTGACAGGCAGGGGATCAACACAAACCACGGTATATTTGTAACAGCATGAAAGCTGATGATTGCGTTTACGGTTGTGTCTACGGTAGCTGCAATAGCAGGCACAACACTAAAGGATCTCACCCCATGTTGCCATCCACAGCATGGAGGTAGAACTTGAGTGGTTTGTGTTGGTCGAAGTTGAGTTCTTGTCCTTGACAGCAGGCCGGGAGGCCTAGCTATTCGGAGAGGACGAGACCAAGGAAGTGACCAAGGAAGTGAACTCATGACGGACCATGTTGAGCATCTGTTAGCTCAGAGGGGTATTTATGAGCGCTTATGAAAGAATGAAGAATAAGTATTACATATCAAGTACCTTGGTAGCTGTAGGTAGTAGGGACACTTACACTATGATCTATCTATACATGGATATGACCTCACTGTCTAAGGTAAGGAAAGATTGTGAGATTATTGGTGGGTTGAGTTTTGACATTTGATGGGCTTACGAAGTACCTAAGGTTGAATATGGTCGGTTATCGATAAGAATGAGCACTGTGTTGCCGCTATCTGCGATGAACTGTGTGGCTGCTTCCTGCTTCCTGTTTCCTGCTTCCTGTGGTAGGATGGTAAGATGCACGAACCTTGAAAGTCACTGCATAAGGCAGGTACGTACCTGACCTAGGTGCTAAAGTTAATGATTATCTAACCGTACTACGTACTACTACTACTAGCACAAGCTGCACAAGCTCGTACCTTAGTACTCTGTAGTAGTACCTTCCTTGGTGGTGGGATGTTTAATGGAACACCTTGTTCTTGTTCTTTTTAGATGATCACACGCCGTAATTATTTAACCTTTTTTCACATTTTAAACATTCACGAGCGCGGATTTCAGACCGACACCATCCATACCACCGGATCATTCAATGGGTCAACTGGACGGGTTGCCGCGCAGCCTGACAAGGCCAGAAACATTGTTCTTTTCTTGACACGTATGCTTACCATCGTAGAGGCATACAGCATAATTGTTCCCCTACTTACCTAGCTGCCTAGTACCTACGAATCTGGGACTAGCTAGGTCCTAGGTCCTAGGTATATTAACAATATTTCTTCGTCGCTCTTTAGGCAAATGTCAAACTTATTTACATCCTCCGACGGCTCAAGCTGCTCAGCTTCCTGCAAAGACGACGCACCCTTCTCTTTCGGTATGGCGCCTCCAATCCTCGTCTTCACGACCCTCGCCGTCGCTTTCACTCCCTTCGCGATATTGATGTGGTGGCACTACCTCCTACCCCTTGTGTTTCGCATCTTCTCCTTAACATTCGGAAGAAGCTTTGGTTGGTGCTTGAAAAAGGGAGCTGAAGGTCGCCGTTCCCTACTTATTCACGCCACTGCCGAGGACGAGGCCGATTTCGAGGAGAACCAAGTTCGAGAGACGGGCGAAAATACTAATGACGATGACGAAAGCTGGGAAAATATCGAGGCTTCTCTTGTTGGTTCTTCTGGCAATGGAGAAAAGGGCAGCCGAGAGTGGGATGGTATCGTGGGTTTCTTTCACCCCTTCTGCAACGCTGGAGGTGGTGGTGAGCGAGTTCTATGGGCTGCGGTTCGCGCGACTCAAAAGAGATGGCCCAACGCCAAAATCGTCGTGTACACAGGCGATCACGATGTGAGCAAAAAGACCATGCTCGCTCGTGTCAAGGTTCGAGGCCCTTGCATTGATAGGATTGGAATGAGGTAGAACTTGCTAACCGAATCGTAGAACACCTTCAGTATCGACATCCACTCCCCTACAATCCACTTCATCTACATATCAACGCGACACTGGGTTCTCGCTTCTACATGGCCTCATATGACTTTACTTGGACAATCAATTGGATCCTTATTCATGGGCGTCGATGCTTTCTCTCTTCTGGTTCCCGATATTTTTGTCGACACTATGGGATATGCTTTCGTCCTCGGTCTAAGCAAAATCCTCTTCCCCAATATGCCGACTGCCGCCTATGTACACTATCCTACTATCTCCACCGATATGCTCGACTCCCTCGATCCTAAGACTGCGGTTGGAACCCAGGGTGTCAATGCCGGAAAAGGAGTTGGATTCAAGGGTTTTCTTAAGAGACACTACTGGAAGATTTTTGCCAACATCTACTCATCGATGGGTGCCTCTGTCGATGTAGTCATGACAAACTCTTCATGGACCCAGGCACATATCAAATCATTATGGGGGCCACGCCGAGACCGTAGGGGTAGAAAACATCCTATCGCTGTCGTGTACCCACCCTGTGCTGTTCATGAGATTGAACGAGCAGTCGAGATTTCTGATGAGAGCGAGCAGAGGCGCCAAAAATATCTGGTGTACATCGCTCAATTTCGGCCTGAGAAGAATCACCAATTAATTTTGCAGGCGTTTGCAGAGTTCGTCAAGACCGGTACAGAATCCGCGAGGGCAGCCAGACTGGTTCTCCTAGGTAGCGTCAGAGATGATAACGACTCGAGACGTGTGTACCAGCTTCGCCTGCTGGTCAACGAACTCCACATCAAGGACCAGGTGATATTCCGACTTGATGCTCCGTGGTCGGAAATCCTTCAGTGGCTCGGCAAAGCTTTCGTGGGAGTGAATGGCATGTGGAATGAGCATTTCGGAATTGGTGTTGTTGAATACCTTGCAGCAGGTCTGATATCTGTCGTTCACAACAGCGGCGGACCGAAACTAGATATCGTCATTGACGTTGACGGTCAACCCACAGGTATGAGCGCTATAATCGAATTCTTTAGGTGATACAGCTAACAAGTTATCGTAGGCTACCACGCCTCCACAGCATCGGAATTCGCCGAAGGCTTTGAAAAAGCTCTTTCACACCCCGACCCGCTCTCGGTCAGACATAGAGCTCGATTATCTGCCCAACGATTTACTGAAGAGGAATTCGTTAAGAAATGGCTGACCCAGCTGGAGAAGCTTGTCGCCATGAAGATGTGAATACCCACCCCGCTTGCTTGTTTCCTCTCCACTTTCACCACCTTGTTGCCCTTGCTTAGATATAGACACCATTTCCGATACCCCCAGGATCATACGGCGGGAGGGAGGCTCGGAGTTCGCGTTGTGTTGTGTTACCTATCAAAGGAGAGAGGCAGGAAGGCTACCATACTAAGGCGATTCCACCCTGATACAAATTCATATAGGTACAAAAAAAATGAAGACTATTTCCAGAACTAAATTTGTTCACACCGTGTATCCCGATCCCCTAAATCGGATATTGACCAAATTCTATTGTGATAGTATGATGTCTATATATATATTATAGGTAGGTTGGTGAAAGGAAGCGCTACGTAGGTAGGTACTAGGTACAACACAGCTCATTTACATTGTATGCACATCCATACTCCGAAAGACATACAGTACTACAATACAGACGAAGGACATTGACCCTCTACAACGTCAATCCGCCGCTAGCCTTCTGCCTTGTCTCGCTGGCGGCCTCGAAGACGCCGTCGTGGCGTAGACGGATGGCCTGGACGGCGCTGAAGCCCTCGTGCACCCACGTGACGTTGTGGCCGCGAGCGCGCATGCTGGCCACGGTCGCGTTGTCGAAGCCGTACTCGAAGGCGGCCACGTTGGGCATCAGCTGGTCGTGGAAGCGCGGCTCGGCGACGGCGGAGCGGGAGGGGTAGTCGTGCTCTAGCATGTACCATAGCACTTGCGTCGTCGCGCTTATGATGCGCGAGCCGCCTGCGGCGCCCGCGACGGCGACTAGGATGCTGCTGTTGGAGTTGGAAGAGGGGGAGGGGCGCTCGACGATGACGGGCGTGATGGAGGATAGGGGGCGCTTGCCCGCGCGCACGTAGTTCGCCGGGCTCGGCGCGTACCCGAATTCGTTGTGCACGCCCGGGATCGAGAAGTCGTTCATCTCGTCGTTCAGCACGACGCCGGTTTCCGGGACCATTAGTAGGCTGCCGAAGAGCAGGTTCACGGTCGTGGTTGATGATACTGCGAACCCGGACCCGTCGGCTGTTGATATGTGCGAGGTTCCGTGGTCCGTGGGTACGTATACGTGGGCTGGGTCGTAGTTTTCGACGGGTTGGGTTCGGTCGTCGTGGATGCGGGACCGGATTGAGGATGCGTGGGAGGAGGACAGCATCACGGCTTCGAGGTCGAGGGCGTTGGGCACGTAGGCTGGGTCCCCGAGCGCTTGGTGCGCGCCGTAGGCGAAGCGCATGGATTCGTCGAAGCGGTGCAGGGTTAGATTCGTGTCGGACGAGGAGGCGCTGTAGCCTTCCATGGTCTTGAGGGTGCTGAGACATACGGCGCCGCTGCTAGGGGCGCCGGAGGAGACCAGTGTGTAGCCCCGGTAGGAGATGCTGATGGGGTCGCGGATTATGGCCTCGTAACTGGACATGTCTTCGAGGGTCATAGTGCCGTTGTGCTTTTTAATGTAGTTGATCGTTGACTCGGCTAAGGTGTAATTAGAACGGGTTGAGTGTCAGGAGAACGTGGGGGCTACTAACCTATCGGGCCGCTATAGAATACATCAGCGCCATGCTCAGCAACTTGTTTAAGAGTCCTAGATTTCTAAATTAGTAATTGTCGTCGATATTAGAGTCGAATGAGCCAACTAACTGTGCATAGCGCTTTCTTGTCATGGTATCGCCAAGCTTCACCAAAGTCCCTAACGATATTAGTATCTCCCTATACTGCGGATGAAAAGACAGCGCTCACCATCCGGGGCGAAATCTTGAGCCCAAGAGGGGTCCTCGACTAAAAAGTTCCAGCCGGCGACTTGAAAACCATACTCCATATATCGGACCATGTCCTCCGAAACGGTGAACCCACGATCTGCTACAGAAGCAGCAGGTAGCACGACGTCCTTCCAAGGTAACGCGCCAAACTTCTTATGCGCATACTCGAGACCTCGCAGTTCGCCCGGTACGCCTACGGAAAGGCCACCGAAAACACTACCCATTGTGTTGTCCTTATACATATTCTCAAATGCAGCTCTGGGCGCAGCTTCACGATAGTCAATGACAGTATAGTTGCCGTTACCATCTCGGATAAGGGCAAAACCTCCACCCCCTAGCCCCGAATGATACATGCCGATTACACCGACGCATAGTTGAGTACCGACCCAAGCATCAACGGCATTGCCCTAAGAGAGTGTTGAGTATTGGTCGCTATGAGGAGTAAAGTCTACTACGAAAATTACTTACACCTTGAGAGAGGAGATCTATGCCTATTTGACTACAGACTTTACTCTCGGATGCGACAGCTCCTCTCTTGCCGGAATTGGATGAGCCTGGATGTTGCAACACGGACTGTCCTGCTGGCTGCCATTGCTGAGGAGCTGCGACTGAAGGCGCAACGGCTAGAACCAGCAGTAAAAGGCTCCGCGGGAGCGTAGCAAAGTTTACTGGAAGTTTATATTAGAGATATCCGTGGCGGCGATTGATGGGAAATGGTAGAATGGTGGGGTTGTAAGACTCACTCATCGTTTCAATCCGTCGTAAAATGTTGTGATTCGGGTTTAATATGTTGTAATCTGTAATCCGTAACACTTCTTACTGCCCTCAACCGTCTAACTCGAGGTACTCTAAAGAGACAAAATGTTTTACGAAGGTTATTTACAAGGTATGGTTGTTCCTGACTAAACACAATATCAACCTAGAATTAGGTGCTCAATCGTGAACTACGATTCATCAGGGCTCGATTCGATAAGAATTCAGAGAATAACGATAATTGAAAGCCTGGGAATGTTAACTATGGCAGGAAACGATCATGCGCGTCCTGGGTACCTATCGGGTATTTTGAGGTAATCTCGGACAGATCGGCCTGTAGGGGTTCAATGTTGTATGGAAGATTATAAAGCAGAGCACCGGAGAGATAAGCCGTCGAGCTTGGAAACGGCTTAATGTTAGTGGCTTAATACGTAGTAGCCTGTAATGAACTAGCGACCTCCCACCCCCAGTAAACCTCCTGTGAGACTTGCCCGTTTACGGCTCGTCACAGGTGCAGGTGCCGGGAATCAAACAATTCTTCTCTCCACCGTCTACACTAGAGTCCAGGGCCCAGGGGGTTCATACCGAGTTCCGCCCCGAGTTCCATGATGTCTTGCCTTTAATTTCACATCTTTGACTTGGAATCAATCCGCAGTTCCAAGGTTTGCAGTGAAAATAAAAATAAGAAAGGCCAATGCTAGTATGGGATTATATGGAATTGGTTTATAATAAAATGATTTTAGGTGAGACTTACTAATTAGATTACTATGTCCGTTTTGATATTACATCAGTTCAAGGTAACTACCTAAACAAAGCTGTGCGTCCTCATTTCGACGAAGGTGATGCAGCCCTGGAGATGATGAAGGTACGTTGTACTAACAGCCTTGGATGTTAGCTTTCGCCTTGTCAGATAGTAACCCGGAACACATGATACTTTTCAGTCTATGACGCAAGTCCGCATTTACTTATTATATTATTAGGTAACTCTGTAGTTATCCCCAGGCCTGGTTATCCCAAAAATCATTGATTGGGTGAGATTAATTACCAAATGTGACTTAGTGCAACGCTTCTAACGTGGGTTGGTTACCAGTAATTTGGGTCGATCTGAGCAGATCAGTGGTCACCTGATACCCCTTAGCTAACACAGCACTTGTCATAGCTCGGTTTTGGAAGATAACATAAATGTTATACCAACTAGAGAAGTCAGGACTGCAAGTGTGGATAAGTGAGGAATCGCGAAGACGAGTAAGTACCTTATCTATGACAAAATATACATGATGTCGTCTGAGATCGTTTCAGTATAGATATAACAATAGGGAAGATGCTATGGAACTACAAATTCGGTAATGTGATGTTATGTACTATGTGCAAGTAGGTTGAGGTAAAGGTGCCATCATAACATCTGGTCTCATGATAATTCCTCATGAACCATACCACCTGCTAAGGCACCTACTCAGTGGGAGTGGCGCAGTCCACGTCGCGGTATTTGGCCTGGAGACGATTGGCAATATTCGCTAAATTTCTGCTGGTTTGGTCTAGCGTGTGAAGCCTTGCTGGATAGAGTCGAACGACTTGCCTAGTCTAATTTCAGCCAATAGAATCTGTCAACGGTGTCGAGTTAGGGACTAATTCAGAGGATACTCAATTAAATGCCAAGCCGGGGCTGAACGCACTCCGCGAACAGCTCGGTGTGAGTTCGCGTACTAGGTAAGGGCAAATAAGGTCATGCTATCTCTTCAGCTTCAATTTCATATATGAAAGAGGCGCACAGGTCAACCTTGACGGAGAGTCGCCATGCAATATCGGTTACCGAGCTGAATATTTCGATACGTCATCGCCATGAATCGACGCCCTGACGGACGAAAGGCTATGTTCGTCATCGTTAGCCTAAACACATGTAGCCTATCAGGGAGAAAGTAGGATAGCGATGAAGTGAAGACTAACATGAAGATGGTGATATAAATGTGTCGTAGATTCTTGAGAAAATGTCAGTATTTGTTCCATTATCAGACATCCACTTTCCTACTTACTCAGGAAAGCATTGAACAATAATCTACCATCAACCTATTACCAATCCACCAATAGTCCGCGAACTCTCTAACAACAGTCCGTCAACATGTGGTGCTTCGGAGTAAGTATCTCAAACTTAAATGACCTCAAACCCGAAGAGTCCTTGTCACTGACAAGACTTCGAATATAGTCAAAAGAGAAACACCGCCCCGTGCAGCCTGTGCAGGCCAAGCCGCCCAAGATCATAAAACTAAATCCAACCCCAAATCCAACCCCAAATAAACCCACACCTCGATACGGGGGCGGAGTCAAAAGCGGACGTGGAGGGGGATACAACGGAGGATACACTACCACTACCACCAACACCGCCAGTAGCTATAACGCGGGATATAGCGGATACACTGGAGGATACGGCGCAGATTGCAGCGGGGGACACCACGGAGGACACCACGGCTCTAGCGGAGGCGGTGGAGGATATAGTGGCGGGGATAGCAGCGGCGGAGGTTACAGCGGAGGTTACAGCGGAGGTGGTGATAGTGGAGGCAGCAGCAGCAGTAGCGGCGGAGATAGTGGCGGCAGTAGCAGCAGCGGTGGATGCTAAACACGTCCAGTATCTGGGAGAGAACCGCTATGCTGTATATTTATGAAAGGAGTGGAGGCCTTTGGAACACTTGTTTTATCATTGTATGTATCGATTTGAATTGACTCGAGATTTGTGATTTGAATGTCGATGAAGTCAATTTATTGTTGCCGAAATATGCTTCATAAGGAGTTCCCAGCAACTCCTGCTACTCCTGCTAGAAGCTCAGAGTAAAATATGTGGCCCTTTTCGCAAGTGTTTCGCGGCCAAGTGTTGTCTCCAACTGGTTCTAGCACGCTGCACCATATCAACGATCTTTTCAACTGGAGTATGAATCATGAATCATGCGCAAATCGCAAAGCAACCTCTCCGAATACAATCTATGAGTGATCAGTCTGTGTCTTACTTAGGACATGGTGTATGCATTGGGCTAGCATGTTAACAAATCATAAGAATTTAATGTGGGTTGGTCGGAAACGAGTTGAGGTCGAAGAGAGCGAAGAAAGTGGATGTTTAGGGAGATGTTTAGGGATAGCTCCAGGGCTATTAATGGTTCTTATTTTCAGCCCTATGCGGGGCACTTACGGAGATATCGGGGATAATTCGATGGCAAACTGATAAGGGCGATTAGCAGAATGACCAATCAAAAGTCAGACGTTTCCAAGGATATTTTTCATTTTTCAGATGCTTAAGCTTAAAAGAAAAAAAGAGTTCAGATAGGACATCTAACCATCCAACAGTGAGGAGGAAAAAAAAAAGTGAAAATAAAACCTCGAAAACCAATGCGTTTCTACACAACTGTAGTCTCGCGATTGATTCTAAGAAGAAATAGGATTATCTATTCTCTTCCAGCTCACTCATCGCCCTTGTTATCGCCATTGTCGGTATTGTCGATTGAGCGCCCTTTTTCCACTGGATATTATAACAATAGTCGAAGCGGTAGTAAGAAATCGAAACGCCGCAAGAAATCCAAATCTGAGCCTGATACTGATGTTATTGATTGGGGTGGCGAGGAGTGGCCGCAATTTGCAGACCCAAAAGCTACTCAGCCTGTAACTACAGAAACATTCACCTCGTGGTTAACCATGGAAGACCAACCAAAGCAGAAACAAGAACAGAAGCAGAAGCAGAAGCAGGAGCCTCGTTCCAAAAATGATCGCGGGAAGAGACCCCGCACTAGGGATGCGGATGCTGCACCTAAGCAGCAGAATACGAAGCCGGGAAATCAGACCCAGCCACAGAAGAAACCCCGTAAAAGGGACAGGGACATGACCAGTGGCACCTCTGAACAGGTCCTGGAAATCGATATCAAGAATCTCACCGAGTCCCTAAACAAGGATGAGAACGGATCAAATGATGAGACTAATGAGGCCGCTTCTGAGAAATTATCCGAAGAGGGCTCCGAAATCGAAGTAGATGTTGTCGAACTTTCATCGACGGGAGACGGCTTAGCCATACAAAAAGGCTCCAAGAGGGTCTACACCGTACCATTCTCGATTCCAGGCGACACTGTCAAGGTGAAAGTATACCGTCACATGAGAGAGGGTTACACTATCGCCGACTTCATCTCAGTCGTCAAGCCATCTCCATCTCGTGACGACAGTCGAATCCAGTGCAAATACTTCTCTACATGTTCGGGTTGTCAGTTCCAGATGCTCGATTATGACGAGCAGTTACGTCTCAAGAAACGCATCGTCGAGAAGGCTTTCAAGAATTTCTCGCAGCTACCCCCCGAGCTTATCCCCGCTGTCCAGGACACTATCGGAAGTCCGATGCAGTACGGCTACCGCACCAAATTGACGCCACATTTCGACGGCCCTACCGGTTGGCGCAAGACGAAGGCATCTTTCAAAGAATGCCCACCTATAGGATTTATGGAAAAGGGCAAGCGAACCACTATGGACATCGAAGACTGCCCCATCGGCACAGACGCCGTGCGACTGGGCATGAAGAGCGAGCGCGAGCGCATGGCGAGGGAGTACCGCAAATACGTCCGCGGCGCCACGATCCTTCTCCGCGAGACCACCCAGCGCATCCCCAAAAAGCCCCTCAGCAGCCTCACATCCCCCCTAGACTCCTCAACCACAGAACCCCCCGGCTCTCGCTCCCCCTCCGCCCCAGTCCCAGACGGCCCCCATATCCGCGTCGAAACGCCCGAATACACCGAAATCAAGACCTTCGTAACGGACAACAACGGCATGTCAACGGAATACGTCGGGCCCTACGTCTTCCACAACCCGGCCGGCTCCTTCTTCCAAAACAACAACTCGATCCTCCCCGTCTTCACCTCCTACGTGCGTTCGCACATCCTGCCCCCCAACACCACCCCCTCCAACCCCTCCGACCCCAACCCGCCCATCACGCACCTAATAGACGCGTACTCCGGCTCAGGCCTATTCACCATAACCCTCTCCCCCGTCCTTCCAGGCGGCAGCGTCGGCGTCGACGTAGCCGACGCCAGCATCCAGTACGCGACGCGCAACGCGCGCGCCAACAAGCTGTCCGCGAACCGCGCGCGCTTCATCGCCGCCGACGCCAAAGCCCTCTTCACCCCCCTCATCTGCGACATGTACCCCGCCGACCAGACCGCCGTCGTCCTCGACCCCCCGCGCAAGGGCTGCGACGCCGACTTCCTCCGCCAGCTCATGGACTTCGCCCCGCGCAGGATCGTCTACGTTAGCTGCAACGTGCACACGCAGGCTAGGGACGTCGGCATGTTGGTGCGTGGCGAGGTCGAGACGACGGAGGATTGTGCCGGAGGTGAGGGCGACAATGCGGGTGCGAGTGTGAGTGTTAGTGAAGGGAAGAAGAAGACGAGGTATGCTATCGAGAGTCTACGAGGTTTCGACTTCTTCCCGCAGACGGGACATGTGGAGGGTGTCTGTGTCCTGAGCCGGGTCGACGAATAGGCTACGATCTACATGAAGTAAAAACGTTGGGTTGCTTTAGCTGGGTTGATAATCTTCTTTATAAATTCAAAGTCTGTCAAATAGGGAGAGTGTACTATAGAAAATTCGGCTCATAGAGAACATACAGCATAAGATGAGGTACAATTATCACATTGCACGATGCAGGCACATGTCAACGTGAGATGAAGTCATAGGAGAACAACTAATACTGACAGCTAAATTATGAAGACTTAGGTAGGAATTATTCAAGTCTTCCATTTGGCGATATCGCATAGAACACTCGCATCAAAGACTCATTACTGACAATCCCTAAGCAATCGGAATATTGGGATAACTCTTTTCACCTAAAGAAATCTAACGCATCTCAATCTTGCTGCTCAAGTAAAATCTTCAATGCTTGAATCGTGACCTCGACAACCTCAGCTCTCCTACTACTCTTAGCACTTTCCTTCAACACCTCAACTCCGTTTTTCTCCCGTATCGCCTTCCTCGCCAGTTTTCCAGGTTCTCCTTCGCATGCTACCATGTTGTAAACGACGAATGCGCCACGGTAACGTAGATCCTCGCTTTTCTCGCCGCATAGACCTAGAACAACTTCAACTCCACGGTTCCTCTTCACAATACCTGTTACAACGCCTTCAAATGATGTTAGAGACGCGAGAGCCCCGCCAGCAGCGCTTCTTGTTCCCTCATCCTCGGCATCTGCTAGAGCAAGGAGGATATGCAGCCGGTTTTTAGCTTGCGCATCATCTGCTGCGTATAAAGCAACACCCTCAACGCACTGCACTAGATTGCATACCAATTCCACAGCAGCTTTGGATACCATATGATTAGAGGACAGCAACTGCTCCTCAATCTCTGGCCACGCATTTCTGATAATGGTTGCTCGTGTATCATCGTCAGTCGAAGCAAGATTGGTAAGCGCCATTAAAGCCTCGAATGTTGGCAGGAGATCTCGGGTTTCGGCCGCGGGGTCAGGGGCCAATATGTAGATGAGAGGTCGGATAGCTGTGTTCATCGGACGCGCGCGTGTTCCACCAAAAACAAGAGCTGGATCAGTACTAATTAAGATACGAGCAAGTGCTTGAGCAGAGGTGCGCTTTGCCTGTGATTCGGTGTCAGGCAAAGCCGTGCAGGCAGCAATGAGAAGATTCACTGCTCCTTGCTGGGCAAGCTGTCCTCGTAAACTAGTAGTGACCGATAACGCGGAGATAATGGAGACAATTAAATTCAGTGATGCAACAGAACCATGGCGACTGTGGGTTACCAAAATAGGCACTATACCAGCTTCGAAAACTCGTTTACATCGCTCTGAGACGTGATCATTGTCGTTCAAGGGATTCGATGGTCCCAATTTTCCGGCGGCATTAGCATATGCTTTTAGTTGTGACATTTTCTTCTCTTCCTCGGATTGGGTTGGTTGATAGCGGGTAAGGTTCATGAAGACGCTCAAAGCCCCATACGTCAGTGGCGATTTAGCAGGCGCATCACCTAGAATTTTCACCAGAGTCTTTAAAAGCTCCTTGTTACGCGCAACCTCCTCTTTAACTGCGGGCTGGATAGTCGCATATGCCAATCCTTCAACTGAGAGTCTCTTGTCACTCTCTTCATCCTTCAATATTACTGAACTAAACATCTTTGAGAGGTCCTCGATGCTGGTATTCGCTTGTTGTATTCTATCATCGGGTTCTCCTGTAGTCTGTTGCGCCGTCGAGGGCACCGCCTGAAGCTTTCAGGTCAGCCCATTTCCATTCTTAACCGTGTCCAGTTATCTCCTCCATTCGAGATTTTCGAATGACCGTGCTACTTCGTCAGGAAACTTGAGGGTGCCTACCCTCAATTTTGCTAGGATGACTGCAGCTAGGTGTCGAACAGCCACAGAATGCCTCCTCATCGCAATCGAACCTTCGGTAACCTGGACCTCGGGGTCTGCCGAGTGGATAGCATTGGCCAACTCATTCGGGTCCTGGTCGACAACTTCTTCTAGGAAGTCAGTGCAGTACTTCCGGATAGCCTCACGGCACTCAGGATGCATAGAGCCAGCATTGAGCATTTCTAGACATGCTGTCTCAACCTTTCTGCTTTTCCACTTTCTTCGCATCAAAGGATCCAGGCTTGGTAAAAAGCCTTCGCTGAGAAATATGTCAGTTGTAACACCCGGAGCGATAGGAAAGACGGCGGCGGCGACACAAAAAGCAAGAATATAATCGTCGTATGTGCCTCTCTTGACTCTCGCGAAAAAGAAGTTGCGTAGAGCCTCGTTGCCTTTGTCCTTGGCTGCTTTGAGGTAAGCCGAAGTGGTCAGGATACCGTGAGCTCGGACGAGATCGGATTGTCGCATATCGAGATAGCCAAGAATAGTATCAAGACATACATCATCGATCACATCGCAGATGGACTCCTTGGATTTGGGCTCGGTGTCATTGTTCAAGAGCTTGGTGAGACTGTCCAACTCCCGGCATGTATCGTCATCTTCTTGGCCGCCTTCCATTAATCGCGCAAGGATGAGTTGTGTTTGCTCAACGCTGTTTAGCTTGGCCATCTCCTCGCGATTGGAGGTGAGGTCGATAGGGGTTTCATCCATCTTGTTTGACTATGAGAAGAATGAGTTGCTTGAAGGTCCTTGGTGAAGTTGGATTTGAGGAAATATGGATGCTTATATAGCTGTAGGATGGACCAATGCTCAAAAAATAAGGTACCTAGACAAGTGAAGGTTGGTGGCGTGGTGGCGTATTGACAGCCTGACGTCTTGTCAGCAACTCAATATCAAGATAGTTTTTAGTGTAGTATTCCCGACTAGCAATTGATGACTGTACTGTAGAAATGTGGGAGAGAACTTATATCTGATACTTGTGTGTATCTTGTGCCTTATAGACACCTTGACCACGGGAACTTCTGTCGTAATATGGTACCTTTGGTCCCTATGGTACGAGAAATGAGATGGTGCTGGACCCGTGACGAAATTTAAAAGAGGCTTAGAAACAAAGAATACACACACATACCTTTTCTTACCTTGGAAGTCTGTGATCCGACTGGTAGAGACCGTAATCCTGGTTAGCTGCAAGGACAATCATGAATGATTTTACCTATTTCGATAGGTACCAGGCTCCAGAACGAGGGAAACCATCCGAGGCTTGTTTCAACGAAGGTTAAATGAGGTAGAAGATCTGAGCGGCTCGCTAACGAAAAGGTTCACTCACATGAACTAAATTGATCGACTAGATGTCAGCCACAGCGGTCTCATCTAGTTTGACAGCCAACATAAGAGTGAGATCATGACAATCCATGAATTAAAGTGTGGAGGAAAGTGAGCTTGATCGACACACGCAGGCCAGCAGATGGCAGAACGAATGCCACAAGTACAGTAGGTATTTATGACAATGTATTATAGGTAGTACTAGGTAGTACTAGGTAGTATCTCTCTTGAAAAGCAGAGAGGAAGAAAAAACAAGGCGGGGGATATGATATTTCGCAGAGCTTGGAAACACATACGTACGTCGATTTCTTGGTACCAAACAAGTTGCTTAGGGACTGTCACATGTGTCTCAGTTAGACAGTTCGGATGTGATGGGATGTATGGGGTGTATGGGGTGTGGATGGGATGTTTTCGAAGTTTTCGGAGCATGGATAGCTACTACTAGGTACTAGCTTGGCCCCAAGGAGCTAGGTAAGTCAATTCGTCTTAGTGGTGGCATTGGCAAAGTCTAAAGGAAAGAGGGAAGAGCAAATCTACAACTATAAAATTCGAAGCTTCATTCGCCCACCAACTCTAAATCTTACCCCGCTAACAAACCATCGACGCCAAAACCCCCAAACCCCAAAACCTTGGGGCACGCGCCTGATAAAGTGTGATAATGCCATGTTAATGGCTAGACCACTTACAGGGGGGTATCCTGACAGCTTGGGCAGGGGTGGAAGGAAAGGGTTCTGTAAGATCTGCTAAAGGATGACGTCTGCGCAGCACTTACCCGCCTATTAGTCATGTGAGCTGGCGTCTTTCGTAGTGGGGAAGGCGCGCTAAAATACAGGCTATGTTAGGCGACAGACAAGGGAATTGAGCTCTTACTTGCGCGGTGAGCCGGCCATAGCAAATTATTTCTTTATCGTTATCGGACAATTACAGTATGTACTACATTGTAGGTACATATATACAACCTCAAGCAATTGACACCTTGGATTTACAGCTTCATAATTCAATCCTCATCATCTCGTACTAGGTATGCTCTAGATAAGATTATGAAGCGCGCTTCTATTTCTAGCACTAGGTATAGATGAAGTAGTCAAATAGCGATTCAACTTCGTCGATACGGTTATCATCTGATGACCTACATAAAATACCGGCACGATGAATCGCATCGACGCCTCGAAGCATTACAACGAAACTCCCTCCGCTACATCCCAAATCCCATCTCTGCTCACCATCATCATTGATACCAACCCTCGCGCCTGGGCTGCGCTTTCAGACCGGATCACCATCGCTAACGCCGTCGCCAATCTCCTCGTCTTCGTCAACGCCCACCTAGCATACGGCAACGACAACCATGTTGCCGTACTAGCTGCGCATCCCAACCGTGCCGTATGGCTCTATCCCAAATCACCCAATCCAGACAACCGCCGCAATGCCAGTAATGGCAATAGCAACGGAAACGACATCGAGATGACCGACGCAGACGGGAACCCAGCGTCAACATCTACAGACCGAGCCACATCCGCCAACAAATTCCCCCAATTCGCACAGATCGAGAGCTCGATCCTAACCTCCCTCCGCTCCCTCATCGACAGCACCACGCCATCCGACCTGAACCCGACGACCCTAATAGCAGGCGCCCTAACGATGGCATTATCCTACACCAACAAGATGACGACCTCCTACCAACCCGCCAAGACCTCATCAGACCCAGCCGCGCCTCCCACCACCGCAACCGTAACCAGCGCCGCCGAATCCGCGACCCTACACTCGCGAATCTTCGTCCTCTCCGTCTCGGACTCCGAGCCCGCCCAGTACATCCCGACCATGAACGCCGTCTTCGCCGCCTCGCACTCGCGCATCCCCATCGACACCCTATCCCTGCACGGCACCCCGACCTTCCTCCAACAAGCCGCCTTCATAACCTCCGGCACCTTCCTCTCCGCCGCCAGCAACCCGCGCGGTCTACTCTCCTACCTCATGTGCGGATTCCTCGCCGACGCCGAGACCCGCAAGTCCTTCGTGACCCCCACCCAGGACACCGTCGACTTCCGCGCCGCCTGTTTCTGCCACCGCCGCGTAGTCGACACCGGCTTCGTATGCAGCATCTGTCTAAGCATCTTCTGCGAGGTACCCGAGGGTGCCGAGTGTCTTACGTGCGGCACCAAGCTGGCCCTCGGTAGTTACGGCGCCAAACCCGCCGTCGTGCCGCGCAAGAAGAAGAAAAAGAAGACCCGCGTGAACGGCGTCAGCGGAAGGGAAGAGACGGGAAGTGCGACGGGGACGCCTGCTCCTTGAAGCGAGTCCGCGTCCCGCAGATGCTTGAGATGCTTGTATTAGTACGAAGGCATGCACTGGCACGATCATGTACCATACCGGCTTTAGCTTAGGATTTGCATAGAGGGCATGGCGTTTAGTATGAAATGAGATATCACGAATAAAAAAAAGCATAAAAGACGGCATTTGGTCGGTCGGAATACTCTAGGAGCAGTTTAAATCATCGAATCATCTTCTGTCTAAGCTGTCTAAGCGGCTTTGGTGCTATAATTGACCAAGTCGCAGCTTTCAACTCGGCAGCCATCCGCGAATTGCCCCTCCGTTCGCTGAGAAGCTGACCACAGCCCGAGGATACCAATTTCTCTAGGCCGAAGACAAACTCAGCGTCAGTCGATGGTAAAACCCGGCCGCCTATGGGTATCTCAAGCGCACCAATCTTAATGTAATGCAATCCATCACAATCTAGGTTTACTGATAATGAGGGCAAAGCAAGGTGGAGGACAAGTTAAGGTAAAGGAAAGAGTAGACCAGGTAGTGGATGGATCTATAGTGAGAAATAAATTGACGCATCCATGAAACGAAACAAATATGTAGTTCACATGGATCGACCTCTGAGTGCTAGCACGATTGTGACCAGTTCATAATCGAATTTTCCTAGCTCCTTGAGCAATGCCGGAGCTCCCTTCGTTGACGCGTGACATGACGCAAGCAGGTTCGCGATCGTTGGATCCCATCGACGCCAAGGCAAATGAATCCGTGTTATGTGCAAAGTACAAGTAATATCCCGAAGGGCTCTTCTTTACGGCCATGACACCGATGGCTCCAGCCGAAGAGGAATGTTTCACGCCTGGGTGTTCCTGGAAGTCATTGGCGATAAATCCATGGAGAATAGCACTCTCGTCCTCTTCAGGCATATCTTTTCCACCGGGCCCTCGGCGTGTACCTTGAAATATGCGTTCTGCACATTTCTGAGACGCCATGGTAGTGGCCATATGTTCTCCAGTGCCGCTAGTCACAGCGGCGACGGCCAAACCGTCTTGATCCTGCTCGTCGGCAGGAATGACGGCTGTTCCGATGCCTACCAAGGCTGCCGGACCAATTCGCCCTCGGTGTTTCATGCCAATGCCACCTGAAGATGACCCAGCAGCAATCTTGCCAGATTGGTCGATTGCAATTGCGCCCACTGTGTCTGTAATTTTATCGATGCCATCGTCCTTATTCTCACATCCTAGAGTTGCCCAATCTGGCGGTGATTTGCCTAACTTGATAAGCGGCACTATGGTGTTTGGTGCCTTTTCAATTCGACAGAATAAAGGCTCGGAAAAGGTAAATATATCAGCACCATCGTGACGTGCTGGTCCGGTGGTATCGGTGGGTGTTGACGTTCTAGAATTTGACTTCAGGGATTCGTTACTTGGCCCAGAAACGAACCGTGGGCGCCTCGGAGTTGGCGATATTAGTTTTCCGGATGAATTCTTCGAGCTGGCAAGAGCCGAGCCTGGAATATTGACCGGGTTACGATCGACTAAACTGTTGGGTGAAGCTTGAGGAGTCACACCAACCCTTAATAGCACAGGTGAATGGGTGTGAGAAGGGGGTCCACTCTCCCATGGTGAAGGTGTTGCCGGCGAGTCTGGCTGACCCTCGTTCCAAGTCCCGGTCAATATAGCGTTTGTATGATCCGGATGGCGTGGTTCAGTATCATAGTCGCTGGCGGCGACTCGATCATAACCACTAGGTTCCAGAGCCGGAGACTCCTTGCCTTCGGCCCGTCTCAGATCTTCTTGCCATCTGACATAACGGTCTCGGGCATTTCTCGATACGAGATACTCATTGGGAATTAATGCCATGCCTGACTCTTGAGCGAATTCCTTGGCGCCATCTCCGATAAGCAAATTAGGGGGTACACGACGTAAAGACAGGGGCTTGCTGCTACACTCAAGAATCATCTTGGCTAGAGTAATGGGGTTTTTTATGTCTATCCAATATGTAAGTAACTCCAGATGTTACCCACGCAATTTATCAATCACTTACTCGGAACTGCGCCACAAGCTCCGCTTCGACCAAAGTGATCGACGACTGTAGCATCACATTCTACCGTGCCATCGATGGCGAGGTTGCTTCCGTAGCCGGCGTTGGTGATCTCTTTGTCTTCGAGGACTTTGATGGCGGCTTCGACGGCGTCAATGGCTGAGTGTCCCGATCGTAAAAGTTTTATACTGAGGCGGGCAGCCCTACGGATAGTCAGAATAGTTAATCAAAAGATTGTATAGGGATTCTTCATATACTTACTCGCTACATGCCTCTAGGTGGATCCTCTCATTGACAGTGCTGTGGTAGCCGGCTCCAGCATGGATGAATATAGCTGACACCGGCAATTTCCTACGCTTCCCCCAGCGATCTGCCGCTCCATCTATGGAAGGAATGTTATCACTGTCCGATGATGGAGGGGATCTTTGACGTTTATTAACCCAAGGTAAGCCGTCAATAATATCGTCGCTTCCATCATTCGTCTCTTGTGGATTCGAGTCAGCAGCACCATGGGATATGTGCGGGTCCATGTTGCAGTTTACGAAGTTGATTACCAAGTACCCCACGAGCTGGATAGATTTGTCGTCCTCTAAGTCGTGTAGCGTTTCCTGTTTGCGCTACGAGAAGTAGTTTGCCTGATGCTTTATCCGGCGATTGCAAAAATTGGGAAGTATTTCCAGCGTTTGTCTAACCAACCGAATAGCTAAGTCCACACTATAGCTGGAATGGGTGTAAGAGCATAAGTGAGGTTCTGATGAAAAATGGTTGGCGTGTTTCCGTTCATGATCCCAAGGAGAATGGCTGTATGGTCTGAGCACCTTGTCAAGACAGAAAGGCAAATACTGGCTGAGACGACAGTTCATACAATGATGTGTGGTAAATATTTGTGTAAGCTAAACTTCACGATATATTGATAGACTCGAGGATGGAAGACACGGTCCTGAGGCTTGACAATGGGTCCGTTCGGAGATGGAAGAACCAATACCGAGTAAACAGTACTTAGACGAGAAAAGGAGGAAGATAGAAAGTACTAATTAGAGGGATACCTGAGAGTATCCCTACTCAAAGTCGGCAGAGAAGTGGGAGTATATGTAGGGAGATGTGAAGGTAATGATTCGAGGTGTGGACAGAAGATTGGAAATGTTTTCACTCGTATAAGAATGTATGAATCAATATAGTGTTTTAAAATGCCGGAGCAATGGTTTGAATATTGGAAGTCGAAGCCTTTGGTGAAGTTGGAGTAAGTTGAAGCTGGCTGAGAAAGCTTCAAGGTTGGAGTGGCCTTGAAGAGTTCAGGGGCTTAGTAGAAATAGGCTTAGATCCATGGATGTTCTTGCCTTATGATATGTACGAAGAATGTGATGACAACATCCGTACGTAATTACCGTATACAGCTTCTGGTATACTTGACTTTATAAGCTTGAAGCGCTTGAAGCACCTTCCTGAGTCTTCTTTTATTTGCCTAGGTGATCTTTCTTGGCCTTGAGAGTCTCTTACTTCGACAGGCTCTCATCAACTCCAATCGAGCAAAATCTACCTGAAGTCATCATGACTCACGATATAATCCAATCTTGATACATGAAATAAAATTGAGTGTAATTTGATATTCACCTAGCGCATGGCGGTATGAATGACTTCGTTGGCTCAGCGCGTAAGAGTTGGTATTTGAAGGAGGTGTTGTGGGCTATGAACATTGAATGGTAAAGTGAAGCTACCTCCAATATTGGGGCACTTTACGAAGTAAGACATGCAGGTGGCCGACAGCTGTCGCTTTCCGTTCTTGCATACCTAGGTACCAACCTTGGTCCTTGGAAGTCACACAGACCCACTTATCCCATAGGGACTGCCACGCCAGCACGCCAGCGCCAGCGTATCTCAACAGCCACATTTAACGACGTACGACGTAGCTGAGGTCCACTTGCCCCGCCGACGACGCACAGCCACAATCTCTACACGGCAGCACGGCCACCTAAACTCACGATAGGCACGTAATTAAATCAACTCTCAAGCCGCATCATTGTATTGTTAACTAACTCCTACAGCTACCCCACGAGTTCCTTTCAACACCGCAACCACCTCCAGCCTCGATCTTCTGTTGTGCTGGCTTTAAGTTGAGATTCTAGGAAGCTCGAGTAGCTCCTACCTATCCAAAATGGCCAACCAAACCCCTGCCGTTGTCATGGACAAGTATGTCTTCCTGACCCCGCAATCGACAGCTATTTCTAGGAGCTGCGTAAACTCGAGAATAGAGAGGAACATATTGCTAACATGGCGACAATGACAGCGGCACGGGATTCTCAAAGCTTGGTGAGCGAGCTTTCCGATGGACTCCGCATACCGCTAGTTATAATTCAACTAACCCACCGCCCCCTTTTCGACAATAGGTTTCGCCGGTAACGATTCTCCTTCCTTCGTTTTTCCAACCGCGATAGCAACAAAAGGTCCAGCAGGAGGTAGTGGAGGAACAGGATCGGGGCGACCTGCTGTAGCCAACAAACCGTCGTTCCTTACGGGAGGTGCCGGTCCCGCAGGCCACCTATCAACGAAACGAGGCACCGAGGACTTGGATTTCTTCATTGGCGACGAAGCTATAGCCGCTGCGAATGGACCAGGTCGGTTATCAGTCTTACTATATTGAATATGACTAGAATATTGATGCTGGTATAGGTTACGGATTACACTACCCTATTCGACACGGTCAAATAGAGAATTGGGTAAAGGCTCCGAATCACGGTTCCCCAATATGGTACTAACATGTCATTAGGACCACATGGAAAGATTTTGGTCAAATTCTATATTCAAATACTTACGTGTCGAACCCGAAGACCACTACTTCCTCTTGACCGAGCCCGTACGCAGTTATCTCCGGACCAACTTCATAGAATGGTGCTAACATCATGTAGCCTTTGAACCCTCCCGAGAACCGTGAAAATACCGCCGAGATCTTCTTCGAATCGTTCAATTGTGCTGGTCTTTACATTGCCGTCCAAGCTGTCCTCGCCCTAGCAGCGTCCTGGACATCGGCGAAAGTCTCGGATCGATCCCTCACTGGTACCGTTATTGATTCCGGTGATGGTGTCACTCACGTCATTCCCGTTGCCGAGGGTTATGTCATTGGTTCTTCGATCAAGTCAATTCCTATTGCTGGTCGAGATATTACCTATTTCGTTCAGTCCCTGCTACGTGACCGGGGCGAGCCTGATAGCTCTTTAAAGACAGCGCAAGAAATCAAGGAGGAATACTGTTACGTATGTCCCGATATCGTCAAGGAGTTCTCCAAGTTCGACCGAGACCGTACCCGATTCGCCAAGCATGTTGTTGCGCAGCCCGGTGGCCGTCAAGTCACTGTCGATGTTGGCTACGAGCGATTCCTTGCCCCCGAAATCTTCTTCAACCCCGAAATTTACTCATCCGATTTCCTGACGCCACTCCCTGTCGTTGTTGATGGTGTCATTCAGTCGAGTCCGATTGATGTTCGACGAGGACTGTACAAGAATATCGTTTTATCTGGAGGTAGCACGCTTTACAAGGACTTTGGGCGGCGATTACAACGCGACATCAAGCACTTGGTAGATGCACGAATTCGAGCTAGCGAAGTCCGCAGTGGCGGAGCGAAAAGCGGTGGCTTAGAGGTTCAGGTTATCACCCACAAGAGGCAACGACACGGACCATGGTTTGGTGGCAGCTTGTTGGGACAGACTCCTGAGTTCCGATCATATTGCCATACTAAGGCAGAGGTAAGCTCTTTCCAAGTTATATGCTTAAGTTGACGAAATACTAACTTGGCGCAGTATCAAGAATATGGACCTGGAATTGTCCGAAGATTTGCTCTACTCGGTGGACCTGGTGGTTCGTAGGGTATAGTTGACGGTTGGTTGCGATACCAAATAGATGGCAAGGGGTGTAAAAGCTGGACATTTGTATCCAAAAGAGTATAGCAGGCTGATTTTAAAATGACGACCAAATGATCAATTCATCCAACCCCGTATTTTTTTGACTTGTTTCTCACCGAATGCTCACAGAACTAAAAGCCTTCACATGTAAAGCTAATAGGTCTTTAGGTATATTCTACAGGCTATTCTATGCTTCATTTCAGAAAGCTCGGTCAGCTAATTCGGCGCAACACAAGTCACCGCCATACGGTCATAATAGTCTCACAAAATCCATTTCGGCGTAGGTTCACGTCGTATGTGCTACTGATCAACGTTCCCCGGGTTACCGCATCGGCGGCAATTACGACGCTGTGCTTGTCACTCAGACACGTAAATCCAGAGCCAAGATCTTGGCCATACTTGTCACTTCCCCTCGTTGCAACGCCCAACGCACGAGTACCCTGAACAAAACACAATGATCATTAAATCCTAACCCGCAGAAGCAAAACAGATGGGAAATCTAAATAACCATGGTCAAGTCCGTGTCATTTGGGATTTTCTTGCCTTTGCATAATCATTTACTGACTTTCTTCAAATTCAGTCAAAACAAACAGCAAACCAGTCATCAATTCTGCCAGTCCTAAGGAATGCTCGAGCAAAATCGATTCAAGGTTGGCTTGAGACAAAGGGACCCTTTCCAATGCACAATCATTAGCATCCCTGGCAATGACTACTCTAGCTCTGTGCAGCTATCCGTGGAATCGAAACAATCTCGGTTTCAACCTGCCAACCGGTATCTCGAGTCAAGGCAGAGCCTAAGAATTGAATGTCTGATGGAGATGAACACCATCACCCCGACAAGTGGGATTGACTTGCTCGTCCGACAAGGCATGGTGCACCTCCGTGAGAAGACCGCAACCCCGGATCGGGAAGGAGGATATAGCCCCACATCTTCCGGTTCTCACCACCCAAGCCAGTCCAGAGCCCGAAGCGGTGATTACTCAAGTCTCATGTTTCCAAAATGACCTTTCTGGGTCTTCGATCATAGAAACACAACACCCACGGCTTATAGAGCGTCTCCGGCGAACTTGCCGGCACTTCCGCATGCTCCTAACCCCCGATTTCGTACGCTCGCATTTCGGCGACGAGCTCTTTTCCCGCCAACTAACATCGCACTGCCAAACCTGTCTCGCGCGCCCCGGCCGGCATAGTCTCATCCTCCAACCCCTTTCCCACTCCTATTCCGGACGCGACCGCCCCCTCAGCTCGAAATGTCTCCGGTGTGCGGTGTCTGCGCGTGCTCTGGGGGTTCCTGTGTCTCGGGTTTGCGCAGTTTGGGTGGCCGCGGCGCTATCGCTGATCTATTTTAGGCGGGATATGCGCGTTACTCGCCCGTGGTGGCTAGCTTTGCGCTGCTGTGGGTGTGTATGGCGTTCTTGGCGTTTAGGGGGGACCGCGTGCGCACGTATCGCTGGGTTGGGGTGCTGGAGTTGGACATTTTGGGGCTGTAGGTTCCGCCTATATGCGCTGTTGCTCGGGGCGTTAGGGGTGCTGGTGCGGAGCGGAGCGCTGTTGTGGCGTTGGTTTTTTACGGGACAAATGTGTGAGTTAAGCCAACTTGCCTTCCCATTTTCCCCCTCCATATGTTCGTATCAGTACAATTGGCGTTCAATGTATGAGGTATGAATTAAGTAATGGTACTAACCTTGGGCACAGAGTATTTCGACTACTCATTTCGTCGGAAATATCATATTGATGTATGAGTACGATATGACGAAACATTACGTCCCGCAACAGTCTCTCAAAAGAAGACTGCTCAAGTTGCTTATGGCGGGATTGATATACTGGACTTATTCCCAATGTGTCGAGCATAGATACCCGCCGAATGATGAGTAACATTTGGAATAGAGAAAAGTTCGATCTATTGCCGATGTCAGGCACCTATTGATCCCGGGCGTGAAAACAATCCGCTATGAGAGAGTTCCCTACAGCGACCATACATGAACGGTAACTC
Source organism: Rostrohypoxylon terebratum (assembly GCA_022497145.1). Taxonomy (NCBI): domain Eukaryota; kingdom Fungi; phylum Ascomycota; class Sordariomycetes; order Xylariales; family Hypoxylaceae; genus Rostrohypoxylon; species Rostrohypoxylon terebratum. Next base: position 125,446 of record MU385916.1, on the reverse strand, counting down.
CATGTTAGGCAAACAATCAAAACATCTCATTCGACATATTGACCTGGAAATTCCATCGGAATAGTTCGGTTTATATATCAATACATCTCACACTTCACTGAAGTTCAAAGCTATTATCTAGATTCTAGGTAAATTTCGTTTCAATTAGACTATTCAAGATATATTACCTAGGTCCTAGGTCCTAGGGTATCAGCCATTTACCTTTTTTAAGGGGTCGCTAAATCTTGTATACAGTTCTTAGTGAAGGAGATGAGCATCACCATCACTATCAGAATGAGAATGAGAATCAGAATCAGGTGGCGCTAGCCCATGCCGCTTTTCCCATTCGATGAAATCCTCTGGAGTTGTAACATAGATCCCTCCTGCAGGCAGGCTCGGTCTGTCTGGCACATAGTCATGAACGTACAATCTTTCGATTGGATCCACGATAGGAGGTACGGACTCGGGACCGCCGACGCGAGAAAATACCAGCTTCCCGGGAAACTGCCAACGGTAATCAAGCCGCTGCGGCAGGGGAAACCACGGGATGGAGAAAAGGGAGTTGGGGTATCGAAGGACGACAAAGGCTACGACGAATTCCTCCCGCCCGTTATAGAAACCGTTAGCGTCCATATCGTCTACCGTCTGCATGAAGCGCACGCTGTAATTTAACATCCCCAGCGAGTTACCTACGTACACGTTAGCGATGAATTGCCTACTACGCCAAGTTCGCCTGGGATTGGTCCAGCACTCGTCGTAGATATCCGGACAACCATCTCGACACGAATACTCTCCCATAACCACTCCTGTGTTGCCCGAGATACTGGTAGCACGATCGAACTTTGCGTCGTCAAGGCCGCTCTTGATAAGATCGCCCCAAATCATACCATCGGAGTCCTTTGGGCCGTCGTCGAAGAGGAATCCCGCGTCGACGTACATCCAGCGATCACATCCGAATGGATTGCGCATGATCGCATCGTACATGATGAACGCCTTCGCGTTACACACGGCGCTGTGATGGGCTCGATTGTATCTATCCACGGGCTTCAACTCCCCATCCTCGTCGCTATATCCGTCAAACTCGGCGAAAAGTCTTGGCTGTTTGTTCGCGAAGTTGTCTCGCTGGTAGTTGTTGGTTGGTATATCCCAAACAGTGGGATAGGAGTCCACTATGTACCAATGCGGGTCTGACCGCATGGCGCGGATTGTTTCCGCGAGCTCGGGCGGAACATACAACATCGTCTGCTCTCCCATCTGAGCTATGCGTTCGATTCTTTTCAGATAAGAGGGGCTCTGGTGTATAGGTTTTGCATCGCCTTCGTCGGGGCGAGGATAGAAGATCAATACCATAGTAGGTGCGTCCTTACGAATAGGTGGTACTTCTGGAGTACTTCGGAACTGCAGCGCACCTTGTTCACCTGAAAGTTCATGTTGCCATTCTGCAACATCAATACCATAGGGCACGACGGGTGGTTCCAAGTACTCCCGTGGTGATCTTCCACGACGGCCATCCCACGAAATGAGTGGCTCGTCAATGGGTGTCAAATATTGAACATGCTCCAACTTCTCTTTATAAGAAGAAGCATGATCCAAAATCTTTTTTTCGTTTGCCGTTTTGGGTTCGGAGAATGAGACAGGATCAAAAGCCATGGTTGTACGAGTTATCTAGAAGTTTGGCTGTGAGGCTACTTTCGAGATTGCAGGCGGGAGCTCTTACATTTATCCATATTATGAAAAACAATTCCCTTGATGATGATCTATAATTTGTTCACTTACTAACACATCGTCGTAAAAAAGATGTGTGAGAGAACAAAAGAAGTCTTTATTACCACCATATCTTTTTCGTGTAGTGTCACTATGGATTCACCAGAGAGCCTAATGAAATAATACATGCGTTTGCCTGTCTCCCCAAAGTGTTTTCCATTGACTAGGGAGGTTTGTCTACTAGCCCAAATCTATAATTATAGGTAAATGTAGAATCGTATACTTAGGAATAGGTTGGGATGGATGCTCCTTCTCCCAGTTACAGTATAACTTCTGAAGTTATCATCAGTGAATCATCCCATGGATCTCTCCAGTAGTTTTGGGTCCGAACTGATCAAGTATGATACATTTCCTTCTGTTCAAGCAGTACCGTACATCCATCCTACCTGGACTTGCTCGAATTCTATTAGATATGTTAATGAGGTAATGCTCGGTCTCGTTAATCTCTGGTATCATCAGTTTACAGTTTAGATCCAGGGGCGATGATCTGGATCTGCTAACCCCACCTATCCAATTCGCTTTGCACATCATCGCTCATCGCAGACCCCGCCTTTGCCCAGAGGAGCGCTGTGAATTGAGGACATACAACGCTATACTCGCTATAATTACAGCGAGCTACGGCGTGTTTCCTTCTAAATTTTGGACGGGACTAATTTACGCAGAAGTGAGAAATAATCACACACGAAACAAGCCGTATTCATGCCCCTTAAAAATTGAATACTCTCTGATTTCCAAGATTGTTGCCGGACGATAATATATCATACAACACTTCATACAGCATACTATCCTCTCACAAATAGTTACTAGCATAATTGCCCATGCATAATAAGCATAAAGCTTTGAACCCTTTTTTTAAATGAAGCCGTAAATCGCGGGGCTGATTCTGGTGATCGACAGCATTAGTACACCCTCAGTGCACCCTGGAAGCCAATTTCCAATGCCGAACACACCTCCAAGCTGCACGTTTAGGCACACAGTAGGAACTGGTTGTCGAACCGTAGGAACATGCCCCTACCTAATTTATGTATTTAAAGAACGCCGTTTATATGCTGTACTTCCATAGCATTTGGGAAAGGGCGATTAAGTAGGGGCACGATCTGGATTTTTATGTTGTTTCGATGCTGGAAATATCCTTTCGTATTGTATGATAAGGTCAATCGGCCAACCCGGTTGAATAAAGACATTACGGCGATGCCAAGATCCAACAAAAGTCTTAACCAAACTCATCGGCGGCTCTGGGTGGAGCTAATGAAAATCATTCTTTGGGGTTTTCGTGACACTGACCAGAAATGACGAAGAAATTCCGCTGAGCTGTCGATAGTCGAAAGTATTTATGCATAGCACTCTGCCGTAGTCGTGCTTGCTATGGTTCAAGCGGGTTTTTGAACATGCTCTTCATTTGAGACCTGATCTAGGTAACGTGGTTCACCACCTCGTGTGATAGCCGTTCTTCACCAAAGTAAAACTGACGGGTAGGACTGGGAATTTATCCTTTCGAAAGTAGACTTAATAAATAATATTTTCCCCATCTGTTACTATCGATTCGGTCACGTTATACTGTTCTTCTGCTAAATCGAATGTGAAGCACTTCCTGTTGTGTCTCGATATGCTAATTACATCACGAGCCGATAAATCCGCAAAAATGCCTCGTAAAATGTCGACTTTGAAATCTAGGATGACGATGATGAACGTACCGATACATGCTGAGCGGATGCCGCGTCGAGCTATGAGCATTGGACACCTCAGAGAAAGTCGGCAAGAATCTACGGAACCAGATAGTGAAGGTAAAGTGAATCGATACAAACAATCATACCTCCATCACTGTGCGATTGATACTAACAATTGGTTTGGGAAATAGTCGAGCTCGCTACTCCAATGAAGATATCAAATTTCGCAGCCGGTAGTGTCAAGATGGTGTACCCGAGGTCCCGAAGATTTCATACAATGCAAAACCCACTGAGAGTTCCGCAAGATCTGTAAAGACAATTGAAGAAGTACGTAAGTTGGTTGCCGTCGATATCGTAAACTCCTGTTTGCTTACCTAACCTTTGGGAATCCAGATCCAAGGTAGCCTCTAAATATCAACTGCGACACCGGAATCTACTCCCGAGTCGAAATTTTACCGAAATCGCATCTGAAGAATCGTGCGAGAAGCTATGGGCTAATACCAAAAACGGACCATGGTATTTTGATGATGAGGGTGCCATTAGGGTATGAGGGATTTCACTAATCTCGTTATCCTTCGAGGAAGTGGAACCACATCGGTTTTTTGGAGACGGCGCAACCTTCAAAGCGAGCATATGAATGAAGGACACCGGTTAACTACTAAACCGAGCTAATTAGGAGGGAGAAGGAATCACGCGGCGCCGAAGACAAAGTCATTTGTTATGGCCGGGTGACAAGGTTCCGAATGTCTGGACTCTGGATGACAGGAGTGAAAGGAGTGGAGGGTGGTATGGGAATACAATGACGATATTTCGATTCTCGGAGAAGGATTAGGGAATTAGAGATTTGGGGATTCGGGGATTCGGGGATTCCAGTAATGTTTACCATTCTGCGAATAATTACATAAGCCGTCACTCTTGGAATAACAACATTCTTTTGTAGCACCAATTCAAAATCGACGATTCATCAAAGTCTAAACTTTAAAGATAATATTTGGTAATTGTTTGATATTTGTAAGCAATGATTACGTCATGGAAGCTTATATAACCATATAACCATATAACCATATGCCGTATAAGGTTATTTGTTTGTATAGTAAAAAAACGGTTACCTTCAAATGCCAGATAGTTGCAAATGATGCAAAAGTCTAGATTCTAACCCAAACCCAAACTAGAACTACGTAACCTTCAAACCATATTTAACTTTAACATCCAACTTTGCTTCTACACCATCATATTATTGACCAAGCTATAGGCATTTTTGGTGGGATAAGATGGAATCTACACCAAAATTCCATTTGTTCAAGGACCTTCCAAAGGAACTCCGCATCTTGATCTGGGAATTCTACTTCGAGAGTCCTCGTCTCCACGTGATTCATCCCGCGCCGGAGAGTGAGAGCGTAAATGCGGCGAAGGAAGCTCTCACATATATCTGCACCGTCCTAGAGCCCCCAACGAATGTCATCATCCAAAATGCGCTCCCACCTTCCCCGCTCATAAGTCGCGAGGCCCATGAAGTTTTCCTATGGTCGAAGCGCACATGGACCCCCATCAGCTTTAGTAAAGATTTTTCCGAGTCTGTCGCGTCTAGTAGGACCCGACTTCCTCATTCATTCGGTTACTTGACCACTAAACGCAGTGGCCCGAGACCAGATGAACGGCCTGTTTATGTCGACTGGAGCAGGGATATGCTGTACATCTGCACCACGCACAGCGAACAGGCTTTTTGGTCTCTACGTTCCATCCCATGGCGTAGTGAGATTCGGAAGCTAGCACTACTGGTGCCCCACATCGGGCTTGCTGGCGCCATCCCGTTCGGACCGTCTGCACCTATCCGCGAGGTCCTTGATTACATGCTAGGACTGGAGGAGTTGTTCATTGTCCTAATTCCGCAAGCCGGGACGCACCGCTCTCCTGCCGCCAGCGAGGCCATTGCCGGCATACGGAGGGACATATACGGATTCGTCCCCTATCGTATCTACCTAAACAAGGCCGGTATCGCGACTAACCACATGCTCTACAACCGCACCTTCATGTTGATTCAGGAGGCTATGGCCGGTGCGCCGAGGAAGACCAAGCTCGAGAGGGTCGTCGATGTCGATTGCCTTACGGTCCCTTACGGCTACTATGAACGGAAAACCTATTTACCAGCCACAAAAACGACTTCGGCGTAGCTTTGAGATGGAATTCTTGTTGTTTAGGTCACTTTAGTGAGATTTGCTGTCCAATTCAAAGAAACCTTCATACATGAAGTCCTTATGATTATACAATCTAGAATGTGCATCACATTCAAATAGGCCTCATAAAAGGCCTGCGAAAAAAGCCCGTCCGGTTCCCCCCAAGCTGGTAGGCCATTTACGCTATGACGACTTATGGGTACCCCCTAAAACTAGCTTAATAGATGCGATATCTGGAAATTTTGGTATTTGACTTGGTAAATCGTTTTATAAGTTATGGTATGCGCGACCGTAGTCCGAGGAGACGTTGTTGATGTACTGCGTCGAGAACGCTAGTAATTGGTTCATGAGATAGGAGGTCGATAACGTGGAATCTATATGTACTTGTACGAGGGCGTTTATAGGTTGCGTGGTGGTCGTCTGATTGGGCGTGCTGGTTTCTACATGGTGAAATAGGCCAAGATGCTGAGAGTCATCGGAGTCGCGAATCGGAGGCCAGCTTTTGGTAGTCGTAGGAGGCTTGATAAGTTTGGATATGAGACGAAAATCCATAGAGGATCGTGGCTGTAGTGGCTGTTCCTCGAGCATAGCATATTCGTCTGCGAAGCAACATTCCCGGTCTGCAATCTCACAGTTTCCGCAAGTAGGATGTTTGTTGTTACATTTGATATTTCTCGTCTTGCATTCTAGGCAACCTGTCCTCAGCCTCTTGTGGAGAAAGCGCCTCTTCGTTTTGGTAAGCCACCGCCGCATGGTGTATAGAACGATGCTTCGTCCTGGTCGTAGATAGGCGAGGTGTAAATGTAGGTATATTAAAGGGTTTATCAGTTGATAATCGACACGAGAACATTAAAGCATAGGAACTAGGTCTATCTGAAGAAGGGTCACCGTCATTCGTGTAATGAGTAGGTAGGTTGGACCTTCGATTCGCTGAGATACCTTTGCTTACCCCTATTGCCGTTCTCACCTGAGCTAGAGAACTGCTTCACCAACTAGATGGCTGTACGTAATAAATGAGTACATAGTGAATCATAAAAGTCCGGTCACGGTATACTAACCGTCTTGCATTGGTGTGCTAGGTAAGACTATTTTACGCGCGCATCAACTAACCCCTGGACTGCGCAGCCTAACACATTGAATTCCAATATAGCACCTCTGCGTCAACAGTATACGAAAGGAATGTAGAAAATAGTGGGTATAGTCGGTTAGGGTTGATTGGCACGAGCTATCCATTCCTCTCCTCGCAGCTTTGTATACTATAATAAACCGGCAGACCGGGTACATAGTTGCTATGTGGAGGGTCATCCATGAGCGGTTAGACAGGATAAACTGCCCCTGAGACCACATAATCCTCAGTATAGCCCATCCCACTGGTCGGTTTCATCCACAAGCATTTTAATCTCCTTTGGTTTCGTTTATAGCATCAAAATGGTGCTGTGATTTGCTAGTTTAAAGGATATAGGAAAGGGATACATTCTTTGGTCTAGCAATACATGCTAATCCGTGATATATATCTCTTAACCTGACTAGTGCAATTATCTGCATTCTACTCTTAGCAAGGATTCTCTAAGCTCGGTCGTAGTATAGGATCGCGCCTGTCGAAATTTGAATACTATTAAGGCGGCGCCACGCCCGAAATTCTCGCAAGGGTGTCAATGAGCTTCTGTTGACATGCTTCATCATCAAGTGATCTCTCGTAATTCGTCTCGCGACCTGAGCCCTTCGAGGTTCTGGCGCGGGTCTGGTACCAGAAACCTCCCGTTTTCCCTTCTGCTGGTCCCGACCCTTCTGCTAGTAGAACGTATGTATCGATGGCAGCGTTAATGTCTCCAGGGGCGCTCCAGCCGCCCATCTTGGTTGGAACCCATCCCGGCTGACCAATAAGTAGTCAGTAAAGTATTATCCGTATAAGGTAACAATGAGAATGGAATGGGTTTAGGAAATTGAAATCTATAATGGAACAGGGTCCTACAAGCGTAAGATGAGTTCTCGGAATTACGCACGTTAAGAGCATTGCTTAAAACTCCTTTGTCCCTAAGTCGCCGAGCGAACCAGAAGGCTAACAAGACGTTGTGTAGTTTGGTGTCACTGTATCCAGATCGTTCGATATTCCGCAGCGATGGGTCGCCACCGTGATGCATACCACTGCTAACAAACACGTAACGTTTCGGCGGGGGATCGACTAACGATGATATGGTATAAGGTGCTAGTGTATTGACGGCGAATAGCGCGGGGAGTCCCTCCTTGCCCTTGACACTAGCCACGCCATTCATGAGACCAGCGTTATGAACAATGGCATCCCAAGGACCTGTCTGGTTTAGCTGTGCTGCTAAGGATTTGGTCTCTTCTGTTGACGAAAGGTCTGCGACGAATACATCTTTGGCTTCCGGACAGGCGGCACGAGCATCCTGTGCCCTCTCACTGTTACGAGCGTGAAGGAAGACGTCATGCCCACGTTTTGTAAGGGCTTGCGCTGAGCGTAAACCAAGACCGTCTGATGAGCCGGTGATGAAGATACGAGCCATGGTGATTATAGCAATGGTCTCCTTACAGGTGATTGCTAGAATGTGGCCTCATACACTTGGCTTTGCAATGTAGAAGGGTTTAAGACTTTAAGTAGACAACAGCTTGGCCGAATACTAGCAGAGCAGGACGGAGTTAACGGAGCTGAAGTCCCACGGAGTATCACAACCGCGAGACTTTATCCATTCGAGGTCTAGATCGTGTTATGGATTGCTCCACAAAGGCCTAATACAAATCCATTCTTATGCTTAAGACTTAAGTACCTACCTTAGTAGGTAGCTACTAGGTGGCCATAGAATACGAGAGTGGCGTCAATCGAGATCGTAGCGTTTGCATTGTTTATCTCGAATTGTAGAATGAGATTTCATAATATCGATTGGGAGTTGGTTCTCTTTGATGAGATTTGGGGTATTGAATGTCTCTAAACACTCGTGGCATACTCATTAGGAACCGGTAATTTACCTATCGCCTAGACAATAAAAAGGATGGTGAGGTGTTTTAAAAGTAACCTTGAAATCTATGGCAGAATCCATGGAACTTTAAATATCCATGGATGTCGAGGTTCAGGTTGCAGGCGCGGCGTCCTGCCTGCCTGCCTGCCCCGCTCCGCTACAGCGCGGGAACAGTGGATCTCCTTACATGGGTGTAGAAGCTTTCTTAGCGTAGTTAGCGCACCCGCTAGGGACTTTGCATGGTGGATGGCACCTGCCCTGTTGTTTTCCAGCGGCGGGGTGGCTCAGCCTTGCCTTCTTCATCTTTCATTTTATCAAACCATAAACTGAGAACCTCCAAAAGTCAATAACAAACAAGAACAACTACCTATTTTGACAACAATAATGACAGAAGAGCAACTAAACAAGGATCAGCCGCGAAAACATATCCTTATTTAATCTTTGATTGTGGCAGCATCGTCCAACATGACGACCACGCGAAAAGCTAATGGCGTCCTGCCGGTCTCCTCCACCCTTGCGACCAATGACGCACCAAAGACTAAGGCTAAGGAGCCCGCTCGAGGCAAGAAAGTCATTATCCGTCGCCTTCCCCCTGGTATCACCGAAGCCGAGTTCTGGGCTATTCTAGGAGACGAATGGAAGAGTGGGAACGGTAAGGTGGATTGGACCAAATTTCATGATGGCCAGGTTTCCCAGGAGTGAGTGCTACAAATTACTTGCATATAACTGCCATTGGCATTGGCGTATGACATCTTGCTAATTCTGCGCATTTAGCCCCTCAAACCCATCCTATCCAGCGCGATGCTATCTCCAAGTTTTGCGAACCGACGATATCCCTGTATTAGCGGAAATTGTTCAAAGATCCATTTGGGAGGATGATAAGAGGACGTTTAACGACCCAGCCCTCGTAGGACCTCCATATTTAGAGCTTTCTATCTACCAGAAAGTGCCAACAACTAAGCGTCGTACGGATTCTAAGCAAGGCACTATCGACCAGGACCCCGACTTCATGGCTTTTCTCGACAGCCTTACGCAGGATCCGGCCGTCAAGGAAGCAGAGGCCGAACAAGTTGCCGAGGAGTCGCCCAGAGAAAGTGTGAAGGTCACGACAACACCCTTGGTTGAATTCATCAAAGAGAAGAAGGCAAACAAGGGCAAAGAAACGACTAGCACCAAAAGTAGTAAGCACGGTCGGCATGAATCTCAGGGGAAGACGAAAGGAAGTCAAGAAGACTCCAAGAAGAAGACCAAGGAGTCTAAAACAGAAAAGTCTGAGAAGGCTGCTGAGAAGGACGAGAGGAAACCAAAGGAGCCCGTCAAACTTCTCACTAAGAAAGCAACAGCCCAGGAGTCTGCGGAAGCTACTAAATCCACGCCTACCTCCGCTACAGCAAGCAAGGCGATCGAAGAGGCGGCGCCTAAGAGCCGACGAGCTAATATCGCTGCCGCAGCTAAGATTTTGCAACGCGATCTTGGCCTCAGTCCTGGGAGTGCTCATAGAAGAGCTCGTCAGGATGCGGCTAAGGCGGAAGCAGCTGCTAAAACCGATACTGGCAAGGAGAAGGACAGCAAAGACACGGCCTCTACAACCCCCATGAAGCCTAGCCAATCTACTTCATCAGCACCCCCCTCCGCACCAACTGCCCCGAAAGCCCAGACAGCGGAGGGGTCGCGTCGGTCTCGAGGTGCGAAGGCCGCCAAGCAAAATGCGTCTGGAGATACGCCTAAGGGGAAAGAGAATACAAGCAGCGCAACAAAGTCGGTTCCAGTGACCACACCCGTCATTCTTAAGAGAAAGGATGATATCCCTCCTACGGTTACTGCTTCAGCGGCCTCTGCCGCCACAGCATCCGCAACCTCGGCGCCCCCGACCGGCCCTAAGGCTGCTGCTGGCAAGTCCTCGACGCCGAAGCCAGCTTCATCACAGAAGAAAGGATCCGGTCAGCCTTCGGTTACTGCAGGAGCAACCCGTGCTTTCGTAAAGCATGCCAACCCGTCGCAGGGTGTCACGGAGCCGCTCCTAAAGCAAGCTATGGAGGTATATGGCTCCGTCACATTTGTCGAGATAGACAAGAGAAAGGGTTTCGCCTATGTTGATTTCGGGGATCACGAGGCCCTAGTCAAAGCTATCACTGCGAGTCCAGTGTCTGTCGCACAAGGCACCGTACAGGTATTAGAGAGGAAAGAGATCAAGAAGCCGGTCCAACCCTCGACACAACTAGCGGCTGACAAAACGAATAGCGACGCTCCACCAGATCGTCCTAAGCGTGGCGGTCGTGGCCGAGGACGTCGAGGAGGTGGCAACGCGAACGCGACTAGCAACGTATCCGGCGAGGCATCTAGCTCCGCAGTACCAAACGCCGCCGCCACGAACTCCAAGGACTCGGGCGCTGCAGCCCCCCCTGGCTGAAGAGTGACCATGAGTTGATAAATATCAATTCTATAATACCAGGAGTTTCATGCATGGGATGCGCATGATAATCGAGTTCTAGACAACCGTCGAAAAATCGACTACTCTATCTAGTGGACAACACTTTGAATCGAACTGCTACATTGGTAGCTGTACGAGCTATGGGTGGACACAGCTTCTGGTCACATATTCATTACGAATTAGGCCGAAGGATCGGGTGTTTTCAAAGCATTAGGCTACATGAGCTAGTAGCTAGCCAAATATGAGTCTACGGCCTAAACAGAATATCCGTTGAATGGACATGGCTGGAATCACAACCACCGATCCTGCTTTAACCCCCAATACTGAGATATTTGTAATTCTAGTAGGATAGCAAAGTATTAGTCAGTCCCGCAATCACGCTTTAATGGAAATGGTGAAAATGTTTTTTGGTACTCTTTGAAATGAAAATCCGAGTATATATGGAGGGTCAATCTCAGGGGTGCGGAATAATAGGCCACATGAATTCATTCATGAGTTATTCCATAGCGAGACTTGATAGTGAATGTAGATAAAAGAGTCTATGTGAAAAGTGAGGTATGTACATACCAAGGTATATTTCTTGTATTGAAGTTTTTGTGCTACCAGGTGCCAGGCTACCTGGCAGAAAATCCCAAATCCAACTGAATCCAACCTGCCAACTCAATTCAACTTAATAATCACGCTTAATAATCGGAATAATCATTCATGCGAACCGAGCCGAGTTGGAAGGTGCGCAACCTCGAAAGTTGACCTTTAACAATTGCGCCTGAAACTACAGAGGGATTGTATTTTGTCCAAACTTCCCATTACCGCAAAAACTCGCTTGAAGAGACGAACCTTTCGTCTCGGACGGCCTCTGCGACAATACCTTTTTGCAAAAAACAACTCCAATAATACAGTCCCGTCCAACTCACCATCGAAAGACTAAGTTAGAAGACGTGAATAATCTCCGGCGCTCGATCCAATCCGCAGATAAGCAGCTAGTCCAGTACTGACACACCCGTCGGCAACGCGCAACCAAACTTAACACGTCTTGTCAAGGCATCTGGTTCTGTCGCAGCCAGAGACACCCGATCTATTATCATCATAGTGCAGCAACAATTATTTTATTGAACTCTTTCTATGTTTTACTAGACCCGTCTTTGACAGGAGTCTTGAATCAATTACTCGAGGAGTCGCAGCACGATCTTAAGCGCCACTATTTGTGACTAGTCCACAAGTCAGGACACAATCACCATACAATTGTACAAATCGCAATGAGTTCTTCCAAACCTGCCGTCCCCAAGCCGGGACCGGCAAAGTTGACACCTGGTTCTGGCTTAGATGAGTGGCTGGAACAAGCTAAACAATGTCGTTACCTACCGGAGCCAGTAATGAAAGAGCTATGCGAGATAGTCAAGGAAGTCTTGATGGAAGGTATGCTCACGTTTGCGCCCCGCTAGTAAAGCCACTCTAACTTTTCATTCCCAATTAGAATCCAATATCCAACCGGTAGTTACTCCAGTCACTATCTGCGGGGACATCCATGGCCAATTCTACGATCTACTCGAGCTTTTCCGCGTTAGTGGTGGTATGCCGGGTCAACCCGTCACCGAGGCACCTATAACCTCAACTTCCGTAATTACCTCAGCAGATATCGAACCGCCCACTGAGATTACTAACCCGAAATTGAAGAAGAAGATAAAGAAGCCAAAGAATCCAGTTGGAGATGTTCCGGGGCTTCCCAATGAAGAGTCCACTAATGCAGAAGAGGAGGAAGAGGGCAACGAATCTCCAAATATTTCTCAACGCAACTCATCAGACGCTTCGGAAGCCGTCAGCAACGCTGATACTCGCTTTGTGTTCTTAGGCGACTTCGTGGATCGTGGATACTTTAGTCTAGAAACATTCACATTACTTATGTGCTTGAAGGCTAAGTAAGAACGACCGACATGACTCCTTCCATATACCTACGTATTCTAACGCACTCTAGATATCCCGATCGCATCGTTCTCGTTCGCGGTAACCATGAATCTCGACAGATCACCCAGGTTTATGGCTTTTACGAAGAATGTCAGCAAAAGTATGGAAATGCGTCGGTCTGGAAGTCATGTTGCCAGGTTTTCGATTTCCTGGTCCTAGCCGCTATCGTGGATGGGGAGATCCTTTGCGTCCACGGAGGACTGAGTCCCGAGATTCGCACGATTGATCAGATCCGTGTTGTTGCACGGGCGCAGGAGATTCCTCATGAGGGAGCATTCTGCGATCTGGTCTGGAGCGATCCGGAGGAAGTCGAGACATGGGCCGTTAGCCCGAGAGGAGCGGGATGGTTGTTCGGTGACAAGGTGGCGACGGAGTTTAATCATGTCAATGGCCTAAAGTTGATTGCTCGCGCTCACCAACTGGTCAACGAAGGCTACAAGGTAAGCTTCATTATTCAAGAGCACCAGTTCTTCACTTGCTTACTTGTGAATAGTATCACTTCCCGCAAAACTCCGTTGTCACGGTTTGGTCGGCGCCGAACTATTGCTACCGATGTGGAAACGTTGCCTCGATCATGTCCGTGGACAAGAACCTCGATCCTAAATTCAGCATCTTCTCGGCCGTCCCTGATGACTTGAGGCATGTGCCGGCAGGACGACGGGGCCCGTCTGATTACTTTTTATAATGTGTTACAGTTGGATTGCCACATTCCGTGACGAATTTTACTCTTGGCTCTTGATACCAATACCACACAGGCGTTTTAGGGAAGGAATATTTTCCCATATCGGGTTTCTTGCACTGCATGAAGGAATGACGGATGCAACACGAATAGGCTATAGACATCGAGGACATCGAGGATAGGGGCATGTACACGTCGCCATTCAGAGGGATTTTATTGATGACCACGTCAATCCGCATTATGCGGGAGCATGGCGACGCGAATGATCAACCTGTATAGTAGAAGCTTGGAGGGACAACGTTGGGAATATCGGGGTTGGGACAGCCTGACTTCCTAGCGTCCCCGGGACACTGTATGAAATTTACTTGTGAAAAACGTATGTTATATGAGACACCAGATAATGCAGTGTGTCCCATATCATTTTGACAATATTGGTGCTTTTTTATCCTCCTTCATGTACCAGTGCCTGTAATATTCATCTGCTGTTGCAGGTCGTACCTAGGTCCTAAGGGGTGTTATTATGTAAGTGAGCGTAGAGGGGTTACCCCAAAACCGAACCCCGCCAAATCCAACTTAAAATGTACGCGCAACGACGCGTCGGATCATCTCCAGTAGTACAACGGGTTATCCATTTAAAAGGCTAACTGAACCCACCTATTATTAGACGGCACGGGTCCCTTACGTCACTTCCCCTTATCTGTTCTTTTGCTACTACAGGTACAGGCTTTACCGTATCACGAGATTGTGTGTGTATGCTTCGCGATTGGGCCAGACGAAACACCATGTCCACGAACCAGCAACTGCAGCGCTCGATGTCGGCGCTGAGCATCCGGGACCGCGAGCGCGACCGGGAGAAGTCGTACTTCGAGCAGCAGCGGGAGGCGTTGATCGGCGAGATCGCTATGGTTTGTCTCTTCCCTTCCTCCCTCCCACCCTTCCCATCCATCCATTGCCTCATCATCATCATCATCATCATCATCATCACGCCAACTCCACTCCCGGCTTGGATCAACCGTGTTGAATGGATCTAGAAACTAGGTATTTAGAGGAAGAGGGCTGGCTAACGCGGTGTGTGAAAACAGAGCTTCGAGCACGTCCTCGCCAACATAAACAAGCTGAACCGATCGCTCGAGGCCGTCGTCGCGGTTGGCAACGAGTTTTCGTCCGTCGAGGCGCTGTGGTCCCAGTTCGAGAACGTGATGGCTAAGGATCCCGAGGACGGTAAGACCGGCTCCGAGGGTGAGGAAGGCCAGGGGCAGCAGCAGGGCGAGGGGGAGACTATGACAGCAGGGAAGAGTTCATAATGTGATGTGGCCTTGTGGGGGGTTATTAACACAAAAAGGCGGGATCAGGGGAGAGAGAAAAAGAAGTTTCTACGAATGCTAGGAGACTACGAGTGGATTTCTAGCAACGATTGGTCACGAACGATACCCGCTCTGGCTTGACAAAGCCATAGCACATTAGATTACGCATGTCGCTCTCAAGCAATGAGGCACCAAAAAAAACCAAGATGTCATGAATTTCTGAATTTCCTATTCCATGCCTTGAAGGGTAAACAGGCAAGCAGTGCCAAGAGCAGAAACTAGAATTCGTACAGCGAAAGGGAAGGGTGACAAAATCCCCCCCTCTCGTAAACAGACGCATGAATTGGTACACGTAACTTCACTTCTCACTTGTTTCCAGTTAATCCATTCCAAGGTCGTCTCATCTCCTTTTTTTCTTCATCGGCGGCGGTAATTCTTTTCAGGCGAAACGTGTGTGTGGTTGTTTTGGGGGGGCGGAGCAAGCGTGTTCTTCATTATCTTTCGTCCGAGAAAATAAAAAAGCAACTTTGCGTAACCATTAGCTATCGTGAGTGGGTGGGTTGGTAAAGAGCCAACGCAGGCCAAAGTCCGAGCCAGGTTCCGAGGCAAGAAAAGAGTAACAAAAAAAGATAGACGAACACCAATTGCCCATCCTTTGATCCTAATCATTAGACCCTTATACGAAGGTGGTGTGTAGCAAGAGAGGAATAGAAGGGACTCGCGGGAACGCCACGCACATCAACATCTTGAAATGCAAGAGCTCTCTCTCTCTATTGGGAGAAAACAAACAAAATGGCTGATCCCGACCTTCCCTATCCGAGGTCGTAAGAGTAGAGCAAGAAAAAACTTTGTCGTCGAAAAAGAAAAAATTGTTGTTGTCATGCAAAAGGTCATTAGTAGTTATGTTTCTCTCTCATCCATCCATCTTAGTATTTTGATAGCAAGCTATCAAGCTCCCGTAAGCCTAAGTAAGTCCATGCAGCTTCCAAGCTGCTACCTAGGCAGAACCTTTCACAAGAAGTTGCAGTTCCGCTTCTTCTTCTTAAAAGCGCGGAGGCCGGGGATTCCACTGTTGCGTCCGCCGCCGGAGGAGCCGCTAGGGCCAGGCATCGAGGTCGGAGCAGCGGCCATGGCGACCTCGAGGTTACGTCGGTCGTTTGCTACCACCGTCTGGATCGCTCGGTCGAAGATCTCATCGACACCGGTCATCTCTTTACTGCTGCACTCCATATATTGTGCGCCCATCTTCTCCGCGACGCCCTGACCCTGCTCGCTGGTAACGGGCGTGAGGCCCTGGGCATTGAGTAGGTTGACACACGCCTTGTTGGATCGTAGATCCGACTTGAGACCCACGAGGATCAGAGGCGTGTAGGGGCAGAAGTGGAGGACCTCAGGGTACCACTAAACTCTTGTCAGTCCCAAGATTCTTATCTCTTCTCACCTATAGCAGATATCGAAAGGCAATATCGTGATAGGAAAATAGTGACGAACCTTGTCTAAGACATTGTCAAGCGAGTTGGGACAGTCGATGGCAAAGCAGACGAAGATAAGATCGGTCTCGGGGTACGACAGTGGTCGGAGTCGGTCGTACTCCTCTTGTCCGGCGGTATCCCAGAGTGCGAGCTCGACGGTCTTACCACTGGGTTGGTGGGTTGGATATGTGATGTAGTTCTCGAAGACAGTAGGCACATATTTCTAGAATTGATATTAATTTCTGGCGCAAGTATCCAGGATGGATATACAAAAATAGAGGGGCGGCGACGAGAGGAAAGGTGACAGGGGATTGTATAGGTAAGGTAAGTATCTAATGGCATTGTGGCATCGTACCTCTGGGAAATAGCCTTGACTGTAGCTGATCAGCAAACATGTCTTGCCGCAACCACCATCACCAACCACCACGATCTTTTTGGAGTAGGCGGGTGCATCTGTCATATGGGTTGCCGACGACTCTCTGCCTGTAGACGCGCTCATAACGGTACTAACGGTTCCTTCACTCGATCGCGTGTTACGCTCCTTGCCGGTTCCACGTCGTTGGATACCACTCTCATTCTTCTCACCACCTCCACCGCCGAAGTAAGAGTTGCGAGATGCCATCTCTGGGCGGGTCGCGGGTTGGCTTAGAGGCGTGTAAAGTGGCTCGATCGGAATTTTTTTTTGCTAAATGGGTAACGGGGCAATTGTGTCCTTAATTTACCAATTTCCAATTAAGTCTTCACCTTGGAGATTGCGGGACTGCGGAATTGGGAGAAAAGGAAATGTAGATAGGATGAGATAAGGTGGTTTCGGATGGGACGATAGAGAGAGAGAAACGGTGACGTCCCAAAGATTCAAGGATTGGGGAGGAATGGAATTTGGATGGGATTGCGGAATGCGGAATGCGGATGGAGATTACAGGCGAGAAGATCACAGTAATAAAATGTGGTTTTAAGGTGGTTTAAGGTGGTTGAGATGGTTGAAGTGGTTTTAAAAGGTTGTAAAAGTGAAACTTTTGCCGTCAAGGTTCGTTGGACGAACGAAATAGTTGTAGTTGATCGTAGGTGAAGAATGGATTGGTTTTAACAAAACCAGCGGCCAAACTCTCAAGGTTTAAGGGAAAATGTGGGTGTCTTGGGTGTCTGGGTGTCGGGTTGACCTGAGGCTTCGGTGAATTGTGCTGGTTGGTTGGTTGGGTCGGTGCATTTCGTCAGAGCCTTCAAGGTTAGTAGTAAATAATGGGAACTCAATTGGTAACGTCGACCTGGCAACCGCGGGTTGCACAGTTTGTTTCAGGCTTTCAGCTGCTATCTGGCATAAAACAACCCCCCACCTGCCCTCTAAGAAAACATTTTCAACCAATCACATGATGAGGATAACGCAGTGCTCACTCACTAAAAGTTACTAAAAGTGCACTAAAATCTATAAAAATCTCAACTAAAAGCCTGCCACAAGAAAAAAAACCAGCCACAGAGAAGCGACAAAGGCAACTAACCCCGAGCCCCCCCCCCAGCAGTCTGGCGGCACTGTATTTGAGGCGCAAAAAACTCCACCTATAATACGAACCTGGAAAGAACATCAAAAAAGAAAAAAAAAAATTTTCCACGCCCGTTCTTCAACCTATTTCTCTTCCACATCTCATAACTGTACAGTGGCCTTGGGCCCTTTGAGAACCCTCGAGATGAGCGACAGCAAATATGTTACTCTAGTCTCGAGTGATGGCTATGAGTTTGTAGTGCTGCGAGAGGCGACTCTGGTTAGTCCCGCCATCAAGAGCATGCTGGACCCCAACAGTAAGCCTAACCTAACCACCTCGTCTCAATTCATCCATGGGCGATCGACCTCAGGATAGCACTGACATAGGTCAGGTCAATTCTCTGAGGCTATTACTGGCAGATGCATATTTCAAGAGATCAGGTGAGTAAACACCTCACACGCCTCACACCCTATCAATTATTATCTCCCACCACACATCGTCAGTGATGAATCACAAAATTTCGCTGTGTTCTTACTGACAGACCGTTCTTCTATGGTCTGAATGACAACACACTACACTTGATCTGAGACATCTCACCCTCCCTTAAACCGTCTCTATACCCTATCATCACATGTCTACAATGTAAGGCTATCCGAAACTGACATATGAACAGTGGTACCGTGCTAGAGAAAGTAGTCGAGTACTTTCAATACTGGTACAAGAACCGAGACCAGGACCAAGTTCCTGATATGGAAGTCCCAGTCGAGCTTTGTCTTGAGCTCCTAATGGCTGCGGATTACCTAGGTCTTGACAGTACGGCCTTTACTAAGTCATGCCCCAAGTCCGAAGAGAACTGAGTCTAATCATCACCTTCCCCACAGCACAGACGTAGACCACTAATTGGACCGGAGTCCAATGTGTCTGTTCGAAGATGTTACCGTAACGTACGTAACAGAAGAAATAACCGGCGTTCACTAGCATAAAGATACCACGGAACGATGAATATGACCAATTTTGATTTTTAAGGCAAGGTCGAGGCTGTTGTCTACCTAGTTCGAAAGTCTTGTAACTAGAAAAAGGCAGAGTTTGTACCTCCGGGATGAATTTTCAAGCAATTTCTGCCTAACGGTAGGTGCCTGACGGTCAATGAAGCCCATCTAAGCATATGCGTTCAATTCTGACTCTTCCG
Source organism: Rostrohypoxylon terebratum (assembly GCA_022497145.1). NCBI lineage: Eukaryota > Fungi > Ascomycota > Sordariomycetes > Xylariales > Hypoxylaceae > Rostrohypoxylon > Rostrohypoxylon terebratum. The sequence goes on along the minus strand of MU385916.1, from coordinate 106,372 downwards.
TGGGTTGAATGTCTACAACGGATGGAAGATCGATACTTCAATTCCCCCGTCACTCTGCGTGGCTTGCGTTTCTCTATCGAGACCATGCTTTTTAGGAGGGGAAACATCTCTGTTAGGTCATCTACCAATATAATTTGTCTCTCACCAAGATCTGTCTCACTCATACTGATATCCACTATTTATCTCATATTAGAAAGAGTAGTTGTAGTGGGAAGTACAATTGTTCCGGAGAGCTATGAAACTCCTTGTAACTTCCCATATTTCCCTCAGCGCGGTTAGCGAGATTTTGCAGGTGACGCTTATTGACAAATCACCTCTTCGGCCACCCTTCCGGCTCCCTCGTAGACGACTCAACCGACTTCGCCCACCCCCTTCCCCCCCTAACAAACTTCTCATGCACAACCTTCCCACGACCCCTTCCACCTCCACCTCCTCCTCGCCCGAAACCTCCGCCGCCAAAAGAACTCGGTTGTCCGGGCGCAACGAACGGGCCTTGCGCCTTGCGCTCCGCCCTCTCCTCGGGACTCGCGTCCCAGAGGTTCGGCACGCCGAGCATCTGGCAGAACTGCACGATCTGCGGGTGCGTGTGCTCGTCGGGCTGTTCGTCGGTGGACTCGGGGTCGCCGCGGCGGTGTGGCGGCGCCGTGACCGCCCAGTTGTGGGGTACGGCGAGCTTGCCCTTGCTCACGATGTTCTCCTCCACCCACGCGCGCTCCTCGTCGATCTTGGGCAGGTACACGGCTTCGCCTAGGTCCGGCGCTGCTTCCCCCATGTGCTGGCCGCCGATGGTCAGGTACGGCGCGAACGTGCGGGTGATCGCGAGCCATTCTGGGTCGTACTCTAGCGCGTAGGGTTTCTTTGGGTTGTTACCCGCCTTGGAAACAGGCGCTACCTCGCATAATTGTAGGTACTTGCGCCCTGGGAGACATTTGTCTAGGGCGAGGAAACGGACGGTCTTGTTCGTGATGGTGGGAGGGACTGGTTGGCCTGGGTTAACCCCGGCTGGTCTTGGTACCGGTTTAGCAAAGGATGCTGGTAGCTGTGCGCGGACTTCCTCAGAAACCTCGCCCGTCGGAGCTGCGTCCTCGCCCGTCGGGGTTGCGTCCTCGAGTGTCGGAGTTGCATCCTCAAGTGCCGGAGTCGCGTCCTCAAGTGTCGGAGGTATTGCGTCGTCAGCTGGTTTAGATGGAGAAGCATCCGCCTCATCATCCATATCCAGATCGATCTCGTCCGGGTTGGCGATAGCTTCCTCTGGAACTGCTGCGGCAGCCTTCTGCTCCTCTTCCGCTTCCTTCATCTTAGCCAATTCAGCTTTGGTCGGATCTTTGTATGTCTTGATAGCGGGAAATTTGCAATGCATGTGAGCGCAGAACCAATATCCCGGCCTCAGCCTATCCATCACATATCCAGCGGCCGGGTTCCCCAGCGTGCCATCGATACTCTCTTTCCGAAAATCAGGCTTCCACTTCCATAACTGATCGGTAGAGCCATTGTATTCTATAGCCCTTGGCCAGTCATGGCTTAATACAACGTCAACTTGCTCCCGTAACAGCAATAGCTTGCGGACGTCAAACTCGCGCGTATGGTAAAAGCTAGTTATATGGGACCGGCTGAAAGGCAGGCGTTCATAGTGAGCTTTGTCGTAATGAGGCTCGTTGTAGATCCCCCCCATGCCAGCTATTCGCAAGGGACCAAACCGCAGCACGTTTGCGGCACCCATGTAATAAATATTGGGCGCCACCCAGCCTCCGTAGTACAGCTCCCACAAGTGAGCACTGGCCTCGTGGTTCCCGCCTACAAATAGGGTCAAGTACGGTGCTTTTTTCTTGCCGCTGTAGTAGTCGGGAAAATCCCCCAGCATACGGTACTTGGGGGGTACAGACATGACTGTGAGATCTTTCGCGTTCCGAACGGCCTGCGAGACTTGTTAGTATTTGATGAATCAGAGTGTATATGATAATTGACATAGAAAATGGAAAATGAAAATGGCATTACTTGGAAATCGCCTCCGATGATGAAGAGGTCTAGATTGTCCCATCCTCGCTCGTCGCATGATGCTTTGGCGGACGCGTAGAGAGCGTCGAGTGTTCCATGGCCCTATGCGATTGAATGTTAGCATCGTATATCTCATTTATTGCATCCATTGAGTGCGATGAATGCAGCGTGAAGACTTACACAGCCAGAAACCGCAACTCGGACTGTTGAATCCATACCCCCTCCTTTGGTCTTTGGCTTTTTCTTCTGATTAACAGAGGGTGTTGTTGAGAAAAGCCTTTGAAGAAATGGGTTTGTCTTAACAGTGGTTGACTGGAGTATTGTTGTACCAATTACCACTAAAAATTGAGCTGTTGCAGGGCGCCTCAGGGTGCACCTACTCGCTAAAGCTAACATAAGAAGTTTTTTTCAGCCCCTATGACAGAGCTGTGTTTCCATTCATTAAGCCGTCTGCAACTCTCAACCACAGATTATTATCCCTCCTTGTGTCTTCTTACTTAAGATAGCTCTCAGCTTAAATATCCAGGTCCATGCTCATTCATCATTGAGATCAAAGTTATGTTGTGAAGATGTAGTATATTAGCTTAATCGTCATGATCAATTTAGTTTGGAGTGGACTACACGATTATGTACTTAGACAGTATATTCTTAAAAGTACCAAAAGGATATGCAAGTAGTAGATCAATTCCAATAAGAAGGGGTCTGACTAACTCGCTTCCATACCTAGTACGTAACACAACAGCAAGTCAAACGATGAGGTAAGGACAAATGATATAAATGATTGGATGAGAGCTTTAGCTGGACGCCCCTGACGCAGACTATTCATAGGTCACAGGCCGGAAGGCACCTCTTCCTCGATAGGCATACTATGACGTGACGCAGCAGCTACATGCCTACCTAGCAGCTCTAGTAGGTGGTTACCAGGCAGGTGGTTACGGTGGTTACCTAGGACTGAGGCATTCAGTATTCAAAGGAAATGGATCTTGGCAGAGCTTCATACTGTTGTCGACTTCACTCCTTTACCTAGACTTAGACTATTCCTTATACCACAAATTTCATTCAACTTCAGTATCGGATTGAAGTGTCTCAATCTTATATTAGATCTATACCTCTTTCTACACATCCACTATCTAGTTCTAGTCTTAACCAGTAATACCTAATCGAAACTAAAACGGGGAAGTTAGCAGTCATGGCTCCTAAATCCAGGTCCGCACGATCAACCAGACCGGCCCGGCCGATGCCAATTATACCGGTCACTATCAGAGGAAAGTTCTTCTGGCAAAATGAAAAACGGGTAGGTTAGGTACTTTTTACCTTCACTTGAACGACTTTCTCATACAAGAGACTCTAGTTCCTGATCAACGGGGTGGTATACACGCTATTTCAAGAACTACCTGAGATGGTCGACCCCCTGACCGACGATCACCTTAATGAACTGGAACGCAGCATTCCGCTGCTCACGGAACTTGGAGTCAACACGATATTCGTCTGTAAGTGATCTGAGTTCATATTACTACCCACCTCCTTGCTCCTAAGGAAAGAGATGATAACAAAGATCCAGATCACATCGATAGTACCAAAAATCATGATACCGCTATGGAAATGCTATCCGAAGTTGGCATATATGTACTTCCTGTATGTTCTCCCCCTTGACTCCTCAAGTAAACGAGACTCCTTTTTATACGTGTATACTTGCTGATGCCTTGGACTTAGTGTATCGCACCGCCGTACGATGAATCCAAAATAATTACCTTGGATGACTTGCACACACCTTCTATCCTAGGATATTGTTTCAGATGCGTAGACAGCATGATGAAGTATCCGAACACGTTAGGGTTCGTTTCGTCTACCGGACAAATCGACGACGTTTCCAAGACTGTCGTCGCGCCGTCTATCCGCGCCGTCGTACGCGATGTCAAGGTGTACATTCGCCTTGTATCCACGAAGAAGAGGATGAGGACTCTCCCAGTCGGAGTATTCATCCCGGACCAAAGATCGTTGCTCAAACTGCAATATGAATATTTCACTTCGGCGCCTGAGGTCTGTGCTGTAGATTTCATAGGGGTACGCACTTCCTATTAACGATCGTGCCCCCCAAGAGGGTGTATTATATTGACCTAATCACGCAGTTCAACGAATTCTCTTATGTTGGCGACTCACCAATGATGTATTCTAGCTACTACGACCTGATCAATATTTTTTCCACAAGCCCCGTCCCGGCCTTCTTCTCCATGTACGGGAACAAAGCCATCTCGCCGCGCCCCTTCCACGAGACACAGGCTCTATACGGCGACTTCCGGATGCTCTCGACCTTCTCGGGAGGGATCGTTTTCGAATTTTTCCAATCGTCTCTCGGTTTTGGCCTGGTGCAACGGACGGCGCGTCGGAAGAGTAGAAGAGTCCAGGTCCGTCTCACGAGACTCGAGGACTTCAACAACTTGCGGGATATGTTGAAAAGTTCGTTCATGAACCTACCGCCCATAATCAGCAACAGGCTGATTAGCGAACCCGTGGGTATCAGGCCACAGGCGCCGAGGAGGTGCAATATGTGGCTGGCTGGGTTGAATCTTCCCAGGTCTCCCGTGTGCTGGGCTAAGGTGGAAGAAGATATCGACGACAGCGAGTGGGTCGACCTCGGCAAGGATGCGATGGAAAACGCTGTTGAAGATCTCGGCAAGAAGTTCAAGAAGTGGCTGAATTTCCGTTGAATAACCACGAAACCGAGCTTTCCAAGAAGGCCAGACCCGGGTAGTGGCGTGAAGTCAACAGTGGTTAGATGTCAAGTAGCCCTTTTTATTGTAGCGCTAGTAAATAGCATATAGAGCGTTGATCTTGTCAATGTTATGCTCAAGTTATCGTGATAGGTAATTTACTTACCTACCTAATAATAAGATTGCAAGATCAAAACATCCATAGCGCGGTGTTAATATATACAGTCACCAACATAAATAATCATTTTGAACTAATATTAAAGCACTTTTCATTTTACTCGGGTCATCCATATCTATGTTATCTTTCAAGTCCCTCTTATGGACCTCAATCAGGTATCTCAACGCTCCAGCTACTAGGGTAATTCGAAACAGTCACTCTCTCCACCCACCAACCTCTTACGCGCCATTAGTCTCCGCAACTCCGTTCGTATTGTCTTCCTCATAGCCTTCAACCTTCATATCGCGAAGACCCAGGTCTTCTTCCTCTTGCTCTGTCCGCTCGTAGTCCTCCGTCGTGATCTGGGGATCATCCTGATCGGGATCGACTGCCTTCTGGACGTAACTGCTCGCGAGGGGGTCGGTAAGGATAACGGTGAATTTCTTCTCGCCCTTGATGGCGGCATCGATGCCCTCAAAAAACGAGTTCCATTGCGACCGCTCATCGGGAGCCAGAGAATCGCCTGCCTCTGCACCTGTCTCGAATATCTGATTGTGAAGGTCGTTCCGTACTTGCGTTAAGAGACCTTCAACAGTAGTGAATCGCCCCCCTAGCGTTCCGGGGTTTACTTGAAGGTGGAGCTCGGGGCACTCCAGCGAACAGCTCTCGCTCTTCAATATGTCTCGCGCGAGATCCTCTGCGGTGTCGACTCTTAGGGTGATCTTCTTGCCTAGTTCTGGTATCTCTCCCCCGGTCTTAACGTCGTTAGATCGGTACCCGCAGTCGGTACAGACAGTTGACATTAACACGACGGCCTTAAAGTGCGGGATATCCACCATCTTCATATTCGTCGTGCAAGGGTGCATGCATCCAGGGCAAGTAGCTGGAAATTCGTATACTTGGTCCGGAATGATATCATCATCTTCTGGTGCCCCAGTGTTTGGGTTCGTGGCGGCGAGGCCAAGAGCCTCATTTTGCTCGGGGGAGCGGACGTATTCGTGTTTCTCCCACTTTCCAACGCCGTCACGCATGTTAGGTGTGATCCAAGAGTTGCCGGCGGGATCGTCGACAGAGAGTCGGAAGGGGAATGACTCTCCAGCAAGCATCGCGCGTCCTTTCTTGATGATCTCGTCGATTTTGGCATAGACTTCTGGTGCCTGTTCTTTTCGCGCCTCCTGTCCAAGTTCTAGATCATCCACAATCGTAGTCAAAAGACCCTCAACATTGGTAAGCTGCCCACGTCCTGCAGGTGCTTCGAGGTCGAGTTCGATGAATTTTACGATGGCGGTGTCAGATTTGACTACCTGTCTTTCGAAGTCTTTCATCTCGGTTAAGCGCAGCAGGTAGCTCGAACCCTTGGGCTGGATCGTACCCGCAGACTGTATTTCGGAGTTGGCGAATCCACATTTGTCGCAAGAGAAAGACATGAGGATGACTTCGCGGAAGTAGGGGATCTTAGTTAGAAGCATGCGCGTAGTGCCCTAGATATTTATTAGTATGCGATTTCATAAGATACACAGGACCATACGTAGTGCGATATTCGTACGTACATTTTCGTGGCAGTTCATGCAAAGCGACTCGATTTCCTCGACGACCTTCTCATCATCGTCTTCTGTATGCGCGACACCGTTGGTTCCGTTGACTCCGTTGACTCCATTCGTTCCATTGGTAACGGGTGCTAGATGCTCGGCTTTGTGGCCGATGGACTCGAAGAAGTCAGTTGACGACTGTTTCACCGAATCGCCTGATTCCTCGGCTCCAGACATGTCGTATGTTGACGTATGTTGATGTATGTTGAAGGGAAATAAAATATATACACTCGTGTATTTTGAATCAAAGGATCGTTTCGTTTCGTTTCTTTTGTTGAGTGAAGTTTAGATTGATCGAGTAGGTATTAAGCAGGTTAAGGTATTTATAGGAATCTTGGAAATCTTCTTTTCCCGTTTGACTCAAAAATTTTGGAGGGGCAATGGCTGCCATGGCTGCCATAGCGCGGGGTTATGACATATCGGGCTTATCAGTGGTAAGAAGCACTACCTGGCACAATCTCCCGAGTGCTAGTGATCGCTAGCGCTCGTTGGAAAGGTCGAGAACTCTCCAATTCAGTAGGGACCTCTCATAAGCAACGTACCTAATAAGTCCCGTCTTGGAGCTTGGAGGTATTGTGGTATTGTGGTATTGGGATATTGCGAGCCCAAGTCAAAGCATGGAAAATGCATGGAAATTGAACGACTGAAAAATCACATGTTCACTTCAACATGAAATCGCTCAGACTTAGACCAAGACCATCCCGGGCTTGAGATGTGGAAGTTTGTGCTTGCTTAAGCAGAGCCTGAAGACCTTGCTTCCTGCTCTTCGCTCTTTTCTTACTGCTGGCATTGGCGGAAGCCTTAGCTGGTCCGACAACTGGAATTGGAACGGGTTTATCTGGGCGAGAAACACCCGGGGCTTCTGGTTTTGTTAGTTTTGGTAGGTGACGCCTAGAGATAGGTGCCGCTAAAGGAATGGAGACATCGGTGTATCGACCACACATCCCACACGTAAAGCGTTTTCGACATTCGGAAGTTGGCATTTCCTTTTCCTTCTTCTTGACCTGGCTCTTAGACGTAATATTAATTATTTTCGCACGATTCCTCCTTCGGGCCGCCTTGCTAGCTTCCAACTTCAGTTCGCTACCTTGACCCGGGACCATGATGTGCCCGCAGGCGCCGCATACATGCTGCCTTTGCATATCCGGTCGTTCGAGGTCATTCTGGAATATTAACGAGTCTTGTTGCATCATAAGGTATGCTGAAGTCTCAGGAGCCGTTTGTATGAGAAGATGAGCAGCATCCGTGAGGAAGGCTATCTTTCGAGAAAGGTTATTTTCCGCCATTATGAGATTTGAAGAAGCAGTAGTGTTAATTGGCAGCTGTTGAATCTCAAAAGGCTCCCAGGTTGTTTTTTTTCAATTCCTCTTGACCAAAAAGGTAGGAAATTTGTATGGCCCACTTAATCTTAGTTTCTTAGTTCCTTGTCGAAAAGAGCCAATTACATAAGCCGTGATACCTAGTCTATGCATAAAAAGGTATATAAGCATGGAAGATAACCCGCCTCCCCGCTAAATACAGTATGAATGTTTCCCCCTTTATACTGCCTTATGTCTACATCATATCCATGGATAAGTTGTCTCACTTCTTATGCATTTTTCTTTTGTTAAAAATGATGAACTCGTATTTAGGTATGCAGAGGGCGCGTATAGAATACCTCACCTCAAAAAAAGGTATTGGGTAAGTCGTTGTTTCGACACTATGAAGTACTAAAAAGTCTCCAATCTGGTACCGTATATACTCCCGGAAAGAAGAAAAAGTCCCTGAGCATACAATATATCTCAATGGGCTGCCATCTTGTATTCACTCGTGGGGCGCAGAGGTAATTTCGCAGTGGTATAAGCCATATCAATCATCTTCATGGTATTGATTGAGTCATTGGCAGTCACCCATTGTCGTGTGTCACGCCCACGGACTTTATTGACAAATTGTTCCAGTTGATGTCGATAAGTTGGCCAGTAAGGTTTGCCCACCTGATCCATCCCAGCTTCCTCGAATGTGTAGCTCTTCACAGTCTTACTGCTCGTCCATTTCTTAATGTGGCCAGAAACGTCCCCGATTTTCCGGGTTGTGAACTCGTCGTCAATCTGGATGGAGTGTACAAATGTCGGTTGGGCAAAGTTCCAAAATTTGATCTTACGCGTGCGGACAGCTTCCTGTCCCTCCGGTACTTTGACACCGGACTCTGCGTTTGATACTATGACTGGTTTGTGAACTACGTGTATTTCGGGCGATAGGCGGTTAAGCGGCGCTTTCAAATCACCTTCCATCTCACCGATTCCGCCATTGGAGAACCGATATCTCACTTTGAACATACGATCGCATTCAGGGTCGGTAGGTCCTGGCTGCGTGATTGATTCCTCGCATTCTTCTGCCACTTCGCCGAACACACGGGCGAGAATACTAGCCGTATATGCACCAAGGTCCATAAGCGCACCACCTCCTAGATCATATCGATACCGGATGTCATCGGCACCAAATGTCCATCTCGGAACCCACATGACGACCTTGGCGCTAGCAACCTCGGCCGGCGTTACGTAGGACATAAAAGCCGTCCATGCCGGATGGTATACATAGTGCGTTGCCTCCAAGAGGATTGGGGCTTTGGGGCCATCCAGAAGAGGACTCTTGAAGAGAGCCTCGGCTTCTATCGAGTTGTTCGCTAAAGGCTTCTCTAGGAGGACGTGTTTTCCAGCCTCGGCGGCGCGAAGGGCCCACTCATAGTGTAGCCCATTTGGTAAGGGAATATAGACTGCGTCTATATTTGGATTATCAAGTATGTCTATGAGTTATAATAGACATTCAAGGTTAGCGTCGAGATTCTAGGAATTTGATGAAATCGCGAGAGGTGCATTACGCAATACCTTGATACGACTTTGCCACATCAGGGATGTTATGTTTCCGGGCATACGCGTTTGCCTTTTTGGGGTCTCTGGCAGCCACAACCTGAATTACTACATCGGGATGAGATCTCGCTGGGAGAATCAGAGCTTGCGGACTGATTCGAGGTTAACATATTAAGTCTAGAGTCAGATAGGTCCCCAGATAGGTCCCTGTTGCTCAACGAAGGATTGGGCTAATTTCAACATACGCGATGCCAGCTGCACCAAGAATTCCAAAGCGAAGTGGCGTGGTCGATTTAGAGGCTTGAAACGGATTAAGAAGCAGCCAATTTCGCCGGGCGAGTCCGAATAGAGAGGCCATCGCATCTGCTTATTGTTCCCAAGTTGTTGGTAAAACGAGGTGGGGAGCTAGAAGTACCTAGTAGCTGGAGCCCTACTTAATATCACTATTATGCCGTGAACCCCTGTAGCTCGCATTCGACAATGCAATGCAAAATGCTACTCTGTAACTGCGGCGTAGCAACCAGATGCGAGGTTTAGTAGTAAATGATGGAATGGGAACGGAATTGAAAACGATGATAAAATGTTACTTAAGGTTTAAGGCTTACTTCCCGTGTCCCGTCTTTACCCGTTCAAGAAGGTGCCCGGGAAAAAAGCAAAATTATTACCTACTTTGTACTACATGGGGGCAGATGGTTCAAGGTTTGACTGTTGTTACTTTGTACCTCCCCGATCCCAGCCCCAGAGTTTCAATGTTACCGGTTACAAACACCATCGTTTGCGACAACATACTGCAACTAATAGCTGAATAAGGCTTCAAATTCACCGAAACAAGCCATCGAAACATACGAATGACTTAAATTGGAGTTATGACTACGATCAACTCTACCTAGCTCATTAAGATGTTCTTGCTGCCAGGAATTACGCGCATGTAAGAAATCCAAACGATCTACAAAGCCATAGACGCAATATGCGGAAGCATTCAGCGCGAAGACAACATGACACGGGGAGGACGGACAACCGGGATAGATTATAAAGGCCGGCTTGCGCGCGTTTATATTTACAAATGCTAAGTGGTATCCAAGCATCTAATCATGAGCATGCAGTATCCTGTCCATAAAAACGCTTCTTAAACTCAAAATCCCCATAATGCAGGCATAAACAACCCTACAACTCTTTTCGAAGACGAATCACATTTATAGGATGCTGCCGAGAAGGCCGAGGACGGGGTTAAGGAGACCACCGAGAATACCGTTCAGGTCGCCAACGAGGCTGTTGACTTCAGTGGCGACCTCACCGACAACACCGTCAACGGCGCTGAGGGCGAAGTTAACAACGGGCTTAGCAATGGGCTCAATGGTGGAGAGGACGAGCTGGAGCTCAGGCTTGATGGCCTTGAGGGCATCTGTTGAATTTTATTAGTATTATTGTTGACTTGATTCTAAGGACTTGGGGGCTGGCTACATACCGGAAGCAACACCGTTGACAATGTTCTGGGCAGTGGACTTAACGCCGTTGGCGATGGAGAGGACGCCGTTCAAGAGTTGAGGGACGTTGGCAAGCTCATCCTCAGCGAGCTTGGGGAGAGTCTGGGTGACGAGAGGGGTGACGTCGCCGAGGATCTTCTGGATCTCACCGGCGATGTTGCCGAGAGAGCTCTCAAGCTGGGGAACGAGACCAGCGGTGCTGGCGTTGACGCTGATCAAGGCCTCGATGTTGGCCAACTCGGCCTGGACAGTGGCCTGGACGGTGCCGACGGTGCCGAGGGCGACGTTCAGGAGGTCAAGAGCGCGAACCTCTTTGGTGGCCGGAGCGGCGAAGGCAGAGCCAGCTGCGAAAGCGGCGAGAGCGAAGTTGGTGAACTGCATTATGGCGGTTTGTTGTGGTTTTAGGAATTACGTTTAAGCGAGGAAGCTGATTAGCTCAAGATATCAAGGAGTGACTGAGTTGGAAATAGTAGAGAGCGACTGAGTGAGAGACACTGTAAGCTGATCGTTGTTGTGATGATGAAGCGAACGAGGAACACAGATTATGCTGACAGACAGAGGCAGATATATACGTACAGAAGAGCTGCAGAGACTGCACCCTCACGCTCACCAACACACCCCTGACCTATGCATTCAATCTTAACCATGCAGATTCTACTATCCCATCCACTTTGGTGAGTCTATCACCCCCTTCGGATGTCGTCACTGGTCAGGGTCTTAGAATAGCGATGGACATTTTCCCTCCTCTCATCTAATTGGCGAGTGGCATCTAAGCACCGCTAAGCGTAAACTCTTGGCGCACCAAGATGGCACACACCAGAATGGATACCAGCAGGATGGACAAGATGGATTCAGGTAGGATTTGCGGTAATTGCTTGACAGAGCTTGTCTTCGAGGTTCCTTCCACAACAAGCGATAGTAGAATTATCACCGTGCGTTGCAGTCTACTACAGTTTACCTTAATCCACCAACGTGGGTGTCAGGCAGCTAGACCAGGGGTCCCAGTGAAGGAGTTTTAGCCCCCGCATGGCAGTTCATGGTAGAGTCGTCGATCGCAATGTTACCTACTTAGCCCCATGTCCTAACGAGTCCTAACGAGTCCTAACGACGTACCAAAGCCTATTTTGGCCTACTCGTGCCGAACTAGTGCATCCTCTCTACCGCATAGTATTATGTTAACCGCATTTCTAGTACCGTCCGCCTTGTCCGTTGCCGTTGGGAGTTGGACGGGTTTAAGCTTATTCGTCCCTACTGGCGCCCCAACTCCTATCAGACGTACGGAGGCTATCGTATAGCTAGCTGTCGTCCGTCTTTTGCCGGTCCTCCGTCCACCAGCAGAATAGTCCAATGTCAACCAAATGAACTATATGAACTATTTGCATCTACTTTAGCCTTCCGCAGATCAACGGACGAAAAAACCTATCCTGGATACTTATGATTATCAAACGTTATCCCTAGCTATTCTCTAGTTGATCATAACTAGTGCGCGGGCTTTTTAAATTGGAGAAATAAAATACAGAACTCATAGCCCTGCAGATGCCCAGTATGCCCTAGGGTTGGTAGGTTTGTATTGGTCCGCACGTGGCACCTTGGAAGCACCGTGGAGCAGCGCCAGCAGGCTTGACAGGTTTGTCGCCGGCGATCTTGTTTGAACTATGATATGCGGCATCGTCGCGCGGCATGGTATCGTTGCTACGTACTCACCGACTTCAACCCGACCTCTTCATTGGGTTTCTTGAGGTTCGGTTAAAGCTCAAATTATCCATTTACGAGTCCCCTGCCACCTTCGAGTAGATTGATATTAAAATAAGAAAAAAAAACTAATCTAGATGAATAGAAAGAGTTACACGCTCTGCACGCTCTAACCCCAGGCTGCTCACGATGGGGGCGACCTATGATAGGGTCGCATTATTGAATATTCATCGACGGTCTGCATCGCGACATCGCAACGTACTATTAGATGCAGAGATCCCTATTTCTCTACGCGGGATGGGGCAAGATGGGCAGATGGGTAGGAATGACGTCGTTGTTGGACGTTTTTGTGTTCTGGCACTAAAATGACACAAACCCCTAATAAATGCCCGATGTCACAATATCGAGACAATATGAGGTAAAGAAAAGATTACATGTCGCCAATATAGGTGTTATACCTACACAAAGCAGGCAAGGATACGACACAACCCCTCCCGTGCCTGCATTGAACAATACCCCTATCAACATTAGGTATTCATATTTCTGTACTCACACTCTTACACTAGGTACTTACATTACAATTGCATGCAGATCTACAGACAATCTTTCTAGGTATCAAACAAACTCTACCATATTATCGTCTATTACTACCTAGGATCCCTCTTGGAGGTATGGAATGAAGCCATCACGAGTATGATGCAGTAAGCACTTGGACGGCACTGGTAGACACCGCCGTGTTTTGTCGGATGGCCTTTTTATAGACGCTGAAACCTTCTCTTCTAGTCGAGCTGAAGAATCCTCCGATGCGGACCTGATGTTGATACGAGGACCGCACGACGGAAGGATAACGTGATCACTGATGAAAACCCTTTGACTTGATTTTGACTGTGGCTTAAACTTCTAAAACACGTCGGCATCAATGCTATCAGTCGACGGTGTTGAGAGTGCACGGTCGTTCCGAGACGAAGCTAGCGAAGATAATAGTCTCATAATAGTACTACTACACTATGTATCTCGTAAACCGTCATTAACTTGGAAACGAATACCCGTGCGGACTGTCGATGGCAAGCCGGCAAGCCGGGTAGGCGGAACATACTCGGCCGAGTAGGTCCAATAGTTTCATAGGAATGACAAGATCATCCATTCACTTGAGTCTTAGCGACATTGCAGAATTTAAAAAAGTCGGTTTAGATTACCTATAGACACGACTTAAGCGTCTGCTCCGCTTCTAGTTCCGAGCGCGTAAGTCTATGGGTGTTTATTGGAAGTCCTCGGGGAGTCCGGAGTTTAATTATTACTTCGAGTCTTTGAAACACCCCCCATATCATCAACCCCTTTGACTCAATCGCCATTTTACTTGCTCTTTGGAAATACTAACTTCAACCTCATCTCTACTGTCCATACTAACCATGGTCACCTACTTCGTACAATGCCGCGTAATCGCCGCGACGTTCCGAAGGTGCAATAATAAAAACCCATAGAAAGCGACAAGAATGATTTGCGATATGAGTGAAGATTACCACGTCGAATTATTCTAGCACACCATGAATTCCATCGTCCTCGATCCAAGCTCCGTGGCTTACGCCACCTTCGATAAAACGCTCTCTGTGTACGACCACAACTCGCCAGCCAGCTCTTCGCTTTTCGCAAATTTATCCAACTTCTCATTGCTCAGTACACCAACCGGCATATAATACGCTCCATTGACGAGCTCATTTCGACTCGCGCCGGCGGCCGCCCAAAGTTGGCTCAGACGACCCTTCTTTTCGTCCACTATTTTAATGCCCTTAAGCCAGTTCACACCATACACCATGGCTTTCCTCATCGTTGGCAGATTGTTGACGAGGTCGGTGGCTACAACGCCTGGGTGAACAGAAGCGGCTTTGATGCTGGGATATCGACGAGCCACTTCGGATGCGTAGAGTATATTCGCCAGCTTGCTTTGCCTAACCAAACTCCCGAGTCAGCCCTACAATTCCAGCATCTGCATATTAAACCCGATATTACGTGAGAAAAGCTATCTCGCCTGCCTGGCAATATCGATCGTAAGAAAAGAGTGGCTTACCCATAATGGAAACTAAAACCCAACATGCACAAGTCCTCTTGCTTAGACCGAAGCGTGTCGAACTCGATGCCGTTCTTCGGATGCATTTGCCAACCAACGGATGTGAGAAGAATCAGTCGGACATCTGAATCCGGCATCTCCGCAGTTTTTAGCATGGTGGGTAAGAGTCGCTGAATTACCATAGCATGAGCGAGATGATTCACGGCGAAGCGTATTTCAAAGCCATCCACGCTCACAGCCAGAGGGCAGTCCATAATGCCGGCATTGCACCTAATTGCGGCGAATTAGATGTTTGTCTCACCAAACGATGTTCGAAATAGAGTAGGGGTAAGCGGCTAACATTAGAATGTCGAGACGATCATGACAGAACTGATCACAGGCGTTCTTCACTGATAACAAGGACGCCATATCCATCTTCAGGAAAGTTATCCCTACTATCGGGTTTACCTTCTTTACGTCCTCAACCAGCGACTCGCCGGCTTGCGTGTTGCGGCCGGTAAAGTAGATGTGGGCGGGTTCATGTTTTGCTAGGGCTTCTACTGATGCTCGTCCAAGGCCACCGGTACCTGTAGGCAGTTAGCCCGCTGTCATGAGAGTGATATTTGTAAAGACGTACCGCCAGTGATAAATATGACCCTATCTCGCAGAGAAGGTATGTCCTTGTCAGGATCGAAATCAACGAATCCGGACATTGTGGGCAGATCAGCGATCAAGTTTTAATAAATATACCTAGTTATTCTATACCAAAGAAATCCGTTACAATAAAATGGGCTTCGAAGTTTCGTGATGATTTTACTCTACTCCATAAAGATCGCAGAGCAACCGATTTGTGACCCGGATTAGACGGATTTAGTCTGTAAATACAAATCATTTTATATATCTCACCATTTCGAAAACTTCTCGGACCTTCCAACTTTCCAACTCATGATACGTACTCAGATATGACTCCCATCCTCTTGACTTCGCTACATTGCAACAGTAAAAGTTGGCGATGTCATGGGGAGCTCTAGAATAGCTAGGATAGGGCTAGCGGTATATGCAGGATAAGCAGATGGCAGATGCGCTATTCCTGCCTAAGTTTAGCACATCCCCAGGCTATGGTTCGAACTAAGCTCCCGGGGCTAGACGGGCCCTAAAAGTAACAAAAACAGGAACCGGAATACGTGCATAATATCTGCGATTCGTTCGATTCGGACAGTTTCTAGACGCCGAAGTGTTTTAGTGATGTGTCCAAGACGTGTTTAATATGAGATCCGGTTCCCATTGAAAAGTTCTGTACTATATTAAAGGAGGGATTTGCCCGAACCCCCCGGACAACTTGAAAGTGAAGTAGAAGATGCCGAATAAGCAGAATGCATGAATAGCCCTGAAGCGTTAAACTACGGTAAAGAGAAATAGGTGCCTCTAGTTCCCACATACGTATCCAGTATCAGAGATGGAACAGCTACGTGAAGTAAGGTTCCTGATTTTCATATGCTTAATAAAATTCATTTGCCTTTAGGGGATAGAGCTAACGGACTCCAGGCACGAATGAAAGATGACGACTGGACTGGCCTATCGTCCGCAGCTGAAAGGAGAAGACGGCATAACCGCCTACACCAAAGGGCCTGGCGTAAGTTAAACGATTTAGTAGTGGACTAGCAGTTGCTTATTCCACTACAGGCCGTAAAAGGGCAGCCCAAGAAACGCCTGAAAATCTGCGCCAGCCCCCAAATGTTAGCCTAAACGAATCTTCCAGCTTGGTAGATTTGTCTCAACAAGACACCAGCAACTCAAGCTCGTTAACGGAAGTGTTGCATCTTCTTAGGGCTCAATCCTGCAGATCGCTTCACCTTTACAATCAACTGAAACCTTTCACATATTGGGAGAGGCTCGAGGCTCATCTAAATGAGATATATCCATACCCAAGACAGAGCTCAGCAAGTATTTCACGGGATCGAGGTCGAATCATAATTCCTATGATTCCATATCTCGATAGCGCCCATCCGCTTAACTCGAATATTCCAGATTTCGCATTTCCTATCTCCGCGGACCATCGTCTGATCGTCCTAATTCAATACAACGTTCTTCGGGCGTTCATGACCAATATGTCCATTTTATCGATTCTTCACCGAATACCTCTCGAATGCGGTGGCGCCCTAAATATCAAGTATTTACCCTCTGCCCCTGATAGCATACCTCCTTCTTTCGAGGAAACACTACTCCAGAGGCAAATAGCACATGATGTCTGGATAGATACGTTTCCTTGGCCAAATATGCGGGATAATTTGCTCCTGAATCGCGGAAGGTTCGATGAAGACGATCTCTGCGTCGATATGGTGGGTGGGCTCTATGAGGGGTTCGATGAAGTGGCCACGAGAGGCATGATCGTCTGGGGCGAGCCTTGGTCGGAAACCGGCTGGGAAGTCAGTGAAGGGTTCGCGACCAAATGGTCTTTTTTGTTGAAAGGATGCCACACTCTAATTGAATCAACCAACAGGTGGAGAGAAACTAGGGGAGAGGAGAGGTTGGTGATAGATATATGAAAAACCTGAACCCTTTTTCCATGTATTTACACTGGAAAACCTATGGGCTTAAAAGCCACTATTAGTTCTTGGCTTACCACTATATTTCTTCTCCCCAAGGACCAACTCCTGGCCCCTTCAGAATCTTTCCGCCCTTCCATACCCAACCAATATTTGTCTTTTCTTGCAATATTTTTACGTCCTCTACCGGATTTTGAAGAAGACCAAGCACGTCGGCTTCGTATCCGACCTTCAGCTGACCTGTCTTCGGTGCTTGTCCCCCTACGCTTAAGGGGCCATTAGCTGTAGCAGCCTTGATCGCTTCCAGATTGCTCAGACCAGCCTGTACTGCGTAATCCAGCTCCACCGCCATATTGAAGCCCGGAGGGGTATCCGTCCCGAGCGCAATCGGAACGCCCGCGTCAATCGCCAACTTATACGCCGCCAGGTGATTTTTACCGCACAATTGGGCCTTTTCCCACTGCTGCCGCGACAAGCCCTTGCCACCCGACTGCAACAGCATGTCGACGATGGTACGTGTAGCAATCCACACGGTTCCCTTTTCTTTAATCAAGTCAACGCACTCCTGATCCGCAAACGAGACGTGCTCCACCGTCGTAACTCCCGCCTCCACCGCCGCCAAGATGCCCGGTTTGCCGTGAACATGCGCCGCAACAGCCCTATTCTGTCTCGTCGCCTCCTCGACAATGCACCTCAGCTCCTCCGGGCTAAACTGCGCGTACAGCGGGTTATCATCCCTGGACATGACACCCCCACTCGCCAGTATCTTGATACACCTAGCCCCCCGCCGGATCTGCAACCGCACCGCTCGCCGGCACTCATCCACACCGTCCACGATGACGCACATGCCGGCGCCGAACTGGCCGGCGGATATGCTCGCGACGCCGAGGTTCAGCAGCACGTCGCCGGCGGGCAGGCTGAAGACGTCGCCGTGGCCGGCGGTCTGGCTTAGACACGCGCCTGCGCTGTACACGTTCGGGCCGACGATGGTGCCGTCGTCGATCGCGCGCGCGACTTCGCACCCGTACCCGGCCACGTCGCGCAGCGACGTGTACCCCCGCTGCACCGCCTCCCAGCAACCCCGCGCTAGCCGCGCCCCCGCGGCCGCCGGGTGCTCCGCGATGAAGCCGAGGAAGCTGTCGCTACCTTCGGCTTCGCTGTCCCCGCCGAAGTGCGCGTGGCAGTCCCAGAGCCCCGGCATCAGGTACGGCACCGTGTAGGATTTGTGCGGCGCGCAGGTGTAGTCTGCTGGGATGGAGCCGCGGGGACCTACCCAGACGATTAGCTTGGAGGAGAGTACTAGGGCGCCGTCTGGGAGGGGCGGCCCGTCGCCGGGGATTAGCAAGTCCGTTGTTATGATGGTGAAGGTGGGCTGAATGGCGGGTTGAGAGCTGTCTTCGTGATGTGGTCTTATCGCGATGCCGAAGGCGGTGGAGAACACCCGGCTTGGTGGGGGCGAGGCCCGCTGCTGTTGTTGTTGGATCGGGCGTCTGGTCATCTTGATTTGGTACCTTAAAAGCCGTCAGTTAGTATTGAGATAGGGTTTCGAAATAGCTACAGATAAATTTGGAAAAATATTGGCTTGGAGGATTGGATTTACGTAGGTATGCGAAGCTAATGCCTAGGTTAACGAGCGAGGCGGAGAAACGCGACGGTTCAATGCGAAGGCGCCTAATATGGAAGGTCAGGGGTCGATACACCATATGCGGGTAGATGGGTTACGAGATACAGCCCTGGAACAATGACGCATTGGTCATAGCGATAAAAATTGATTCATTATTAAGCTTCATCGAGTTCACAGAAGATTGTTTCTCAGGCAGCCCGGGTTATGCTATCAAACTTCTCATCGATAATGTGCTTAATTTAGACATCATCCTCTCGAGAACAATGGCCCGGTGAAAGACGTGACCAAATTCCTCTTTGCCTTTTGTGTTAGTTTGATGATTGTTAATAATGACAAAGACAGGGGAAAGATTGATATGATAATGCTCCTTAGCTAGGTACACATAATCATTATTGTTCTCGCCATGAATAGTAGATATAACCCTCCCTTGGGCATCGACATCACATTCATGTGGTATGAACCACTAGCGCAGAACGCAGCTCAACAATATGGGACGGTACTATAGACTAACCGAGAAAGAACTATATTACCACCAAGTGACCGCCTTGAGGTTGTCCCGACTTCGTTATGCCCATCTCTCATCCATCCAGTGCGCTAGATTAAAACCTAGTAAGTTGCCGCTCAAGAGTCGCTACGCTGACAATGTTATTCATATCTACGAATGTGGGCATGCTTACGACGGTGAAACTCTCGTGAGAACTAGAGATATAAAGTCCAGTACGAGTCATCGGATAAAAGGAATGTGTCTCGAATGCTGGTCTAGGTTGGTATGGGATGGTAGATTTCGAAGAAGTAAACTCTCGAAGAATATTACAGTGCGCCCCGAGAATAATATTGTCAAGACTAAAAAACGAATAGTAGGCAACCGTTGAAAAGATGGGTTCTCAGAGGCCTGATGAAAGGCAACATCCAAATAAACGAAAACACTTCGAGGCTTTTCTAAGTGTCAATACTAAGTAACGAGTTATGCTGTCGTCTACT
Organism: Rostrohypoxylon terebratum; assembly: GCA_022497145.1. NCBI lineage: Eukaryota > Fungi > Ascomycota > Sordariomycetes > Xylariales > Hypoxylaceae > Rostrohypoxylon > Rostrohypoxylon terebratum. The sequence goes on along the minus strand of MU385916.1, from coordinate 86,703 downwards.
ACACGATATATAGATGTTCCAATACAAGTACCTGTTTTTGATATATACATCGTCCCATACATGTCCATGAGAGGTTAATGATTGTTATATGACGGTTTATACCTCCTATACTCACCTATAGCTAGCCAAGTAAAGTCTTTTTGCTGTAAAACAGGTATTCTTGGGTGACTACATTCCTCCCCCTTTATTACTTTTATCGTCGTTTTCTACATCGTCGTTATTACATTCGACTTTTCCCTTTCTGTTATTCCTTTAGTACCAGCTATCAACTTATCTTCTCTGTGTCTGTCTTCACGCTTTCTATTCTCTTCAATTCAAGGTTTCCAAGTTTCGAGGATATCTCATAACATGCTAGGAAAGTGTGTGCCCCTTTCACCGACTATAGTCGCCAACCCCGTCATAGCCAGCTATGCTACGTGAGGCTTTATAGGATGATAGATCTCTATATATGAGTCTACAAGACACAGTACCACGCATGATTGTGTTGTATGTGGGAGATATTATGTGTATCAATGAAATAGTGTTATACGTCCCGGTGGATTATGCGGATATAGGGGTCAAATATGCGTATATATTGCCATAGAAGGCGTTTATATCTATTACTTGACGTCGTTCTATTACTAATTAGTTCTTTCTACACCTTAATTACCCAGTAGTTATTTGAATTAAGAAAGTCCCCAAGAAAAATATGTTGTGTGTCCCCCATTTCTACTTACACTTAACCCATTCACCATTCCAACCATTCCCTTCCATCATACAAATTTCAAAATTTCCCACAACCAACCATAACTTCTAACCAACACATTCTAACTGTGAGACTATTCTCATTTTCCACCGGGAATATATTTTCTCACACGTATCTAACTCTACTCAAGACCTCCCCTTCCTATCATCCATCTAGAATCAATTACCCCTCCACCACCTCCCTATCACCGCCATCATCATTCCTAAAAACAAGAGTAACTTCATTCTCAACTCCTATGATTTCCAAGCAATCACCTACAAGATGCCTACTCGTCGACGAGAAGTGAGGGCCATCCCCAACAACCAAGTCCCTTTCTTTCGTCTCCCGCTAGAGGTTTGCATATACTCACCTAAAATTCCTACCAAAATCGCATCGTCGATAAACTGACAACCTCTTAGCTGCGACTCATCATCTATGAGTTCGCTGTGGCCGTCCCGAAGGCCATACGACCAAAACAAGTAGCAGACGGGGCTAACAAGTTTGTTTGGGGATCGTACATTGACAACCTCCGACATGGTGTTTATCCAGACCAGGCAGTGTTGGTCAACACCGAACACTCGCGACTCAACGTGGTGGCTCTATCACGCGTGTCCAAAATGATCTACAATGAACTCAAAACATATCCCGTCTTTTACTGGATTAACTCTTTCCAATTCGACCGTGTCCAGGACCTCCATGTGTTCCTGTCGGCAATCACTCCTGAGCGACGAGAGGCGATCCGATACCTTGAATTGGACCTCCAATTCCTAGAGGGTGGCAACCTTGACGACGTCTGGAAATCATACTTCGCATCATGGACCAACAGAGTTCACCTGACATACTATCCCAACCTGCAACCGGGGCTTCACCCGGAGCCATTCGTCTTCTCCCTACTCAGCCAATGCACGGCTATCAAGCAGTTTTCAATACGCTTGTCTACTACAACCGAGCCGGTACGTTTAGGAGAACTCGCGGCGATACCCATCGATGAGATTTCGGTTTGGAACTTGCCATTTGTCCAAGTTTCAACTGAATTGAGTAACGGCGAAATCTTCACATTCGGCAAATCAGCCACTGTCCCGGATTCCGTTCTCAAGACTATCTGGGAGGAGAATCTGAATGATGATGAGCTGGCCAATCCGGACTACGAGGAGCACATACGTCAGACCCAAGCACTGAATTCGGCTAGTAAGTTCTTCCTCTTATTCATAAAAGCATTTATTGGCTTGTAATATCTCAATACTCGACTTTAAAACAACCTCATGTACTTTTATCCTGAACAATCTTAAGTTTCTACTAACGCGTGTCTCATCTAGTGCTCAATCGTCGACAACGTGTAGCCGCAAAGGGAACCCCGATTCTCCAGTGGTTCGTCGACCTGAAAAAACAAAACTTGATCGAAGAAGCCATCGGGGCCGCCAGAGTCGACTTCCCTGGAGAGATCCGCGTGAGCCAAGACCGCCTGCAAAGCACCGTCGGACCCATCTCATCTCGAACTCGAAGAAAGGGTACCTGGCTTGATGCCGACCTGGGTGCCCTCAGACAATATTCGCCCAAATACAACCTCGACGGATCGCTGATCCTATGGAGCTACGAGGTTCGCGATATTCGCTGGTCGAAAACCGGGGAGATCGAGTGCCACCTGTTCTACGACGAGCCCGACAGACCCCTCGTAGCGTCGTGGGAGAACGTCGAGAAAGTCGTCTTTTCGCCACCTGGCGAACGCGCCCTGTACGAACACATGGACGGTATTTTCTGGTATGCTGTCAACGTGGATTACCAAAACCGCGATGGTGCTATTGGACGTTTGAAGGACTTGCCCTCGCCCCACGACGTCTTTGCCCTGGTGGGCGGCTTGCGCAAGGTCCTCACCGAAGCGTACGAGGACTATGGAGTGGCCAGTGCGTACTTGGAAACGCGCATTGACGATTGGCTGCTAGTGAAGAGTGCCTGGGATATGTGGGTGACGAGAGGAATTGTTCATTTCTAAGACCCATCGCGACGACGAGGAGGAAGATAAGATCGGCACCCGAAAGAAACTGAGAAAGGGAGAGGAAGCTAAGGCCGATGTTAAAATTTCCCCTCGCAAATTATTGCTTTTGCTTTTGCTTCATAGTTGCATTCAAGGAAGAGGACATAACGTCGCGCTTGTAATTACCTAATTAAAATCTGCTTTTTACTCTACTTCTTTGGCCTGCTTATCTGCCTCGTAACCATTGAGATTATCTCTCTCCTGCCATTTGTTAGACCTTCCACTGGCGAGGTTCACTTTCAACTTCCCGCCGCGGAACTCGATGCCATTTGTGGCCTCTATCGCCGCTTGAGCTTGCTCTGGCGTGGCGAAGTCTACGAAACAGAAATCGTGATGGCCAGGCTTTGAGCGGGTTGACTCATGGGCTGAGATTCTTTTGCTGATCGCCTCACTATAAACGTCTTAGATTAAAATATCCTGCGTTTGATTTTAATCGGTTTTGAGGAACGTAGACTTACACTTGGAAATCCTTGAATATCTCACTAATCTCAGCGAAATTTGTCGCCTGGTCCAGCATCCTAGGTAGGCCGCCAACATATAAACGTTGACCAGAAAAGTCTTTCCGATACCGCAGACCGTTTTCTCCCGAGTCGGGTGTTTGCTCACCCCGGGGACTGTCTCGATCTCCATTCTTCTCCCCAGACCAGCGGGACCAACGATCCTGGCCTGCAGTGCTTTGTCTACCGCCAGACGCGCCGCCCTTTGGCACACATGGACGGCACCTGACCTCTCTACCGAGTAGAAGCTTTCCCTCGAGAGTAGCCATGGCACGGTCGGCAGATTCGCGGTCTGGAAACTCGACGAAGCAGTAACTTGGATTCCGACCAGTGAAGTGGTCAATAGACATATGTATAGACTCAAAGTTCCCGAGCTCATTTGCCTTGAGGATCTCTTCGATATCGTCTGGCTTGGCCTGATATCGTAGGTTTCCTATGTATATGCGTCGTCCCTCAGCGATAGCCTTCGCAGCATTGTTATCATCAGACTGGGGTTTTCGATTTGTCCTCTCGCGGTCGAAGGGACGGCTTCCCGGAGCCCAATCGCCTCGTTGCTGGCGCTGAGGTTCCCGCCCGTCTTCTCCATCGCCAGGAGAAGCGTTGGCGTCCTTGGACCTCCAGGACGACGCTGCGAAGCGATTCTGGTAGGGGGCCTTGGTATTCCTGGCTGGCGAGGGCCCAGAGGCTGCCGTCCTCCAGTTCGACGAATCCCTCCAGTTATCTGAGGCCGACATCTCGAATATCTATCCGATTCCAGTCGATCTTGAAGACAGATAGACGAAAAGTCAGCTCCGGATCTGTTGGGTGTAGTTGGAGAATTTGAGATGATTGGCAGAGATTTCTGGAACTAGTCGAGATGTGTGGAGTCAGCTAGCAAAATCCATCCCTTTATTAGAGCAAACTGTCCGGAAAAATGCTACCATATTTCAGCTACGGCTACTAGATCTGGACACTTCGCTTGAAATCCGGGCTTAGCCCAATATTTTAGCCACCATCAGATTAAATTACCATCAAGGTACCTAGGTAGACATTTCCCTCGACTCACAACTTATTTCCGTTTCAGACAGGAAGAGTCGCAAGAGTCCCATGTTCGGTGAGCTAATCACTAGTTAACTAATTAACGATTAATAGGAAAAGTTGACTATACCAAGTGGATTAAACTGCTGAATGGGGCAGCGGCCTTTCTCTTTCTCCTGATGCTCTTCAGAACTTGACAAGCTTCATCGCTGCCGCAGGATATCTATTACCAGCAATAGGAAAACTATCCAATATAGCCGTAATAGTTCCCAAGTCTTCCTTTGAGAGATCCACCGCAGTAACATTTTCCTTAACTCTGCTCCGGACCTCGCACCAGCAATGGGAATTATGAAGGGTTCCATTGATCCACGAAGTCGCGATAGGAATGTTTGCGCTCTTAGGGAAACATCTGGATATGTGTTTTACAGACCCCATATAATAGGCGTCGGGTAACACCAGAATCGGTTCGGGTATATTGCAGACGAAAAGATTCAAGTCGTCATACTCGAACCGGATGGGCACCCGCGTCTTGAGCAGTAGCCAATCTGGTGCTCATGAATACCGGCCTCCCGAGTGGGAACCATCTGCTCGAGCAATGGTCTCTCTTAGGATCTTGCCGAGACCTTCCTTTCTATTCCTTTCCAGTCCGGGTGTCTGGCATTTGAGGCCAACGCAAAATCAAAGTCACTAAAGACTTCTTCTACATCCTTCGCATAGGTAATCAAAATCAAAGGCCATTTTTTAATCGCCATCCTGGTCGTCTCTAAACGCAACATCTTCTGCAAGACTCCAAGATATTACGTTTGGAGCTAGAAAAACCCTAAGCCATGGAATCGTCTCTTTTCCACAGAAAAGAGTAAAGTTTAGGTTGACTGAAGCTGCTTGGATGATTCAACGCCTGCTAAACTAAGGAAGACGGACTATCCCATCCAATGCGTCTTGTATTTCTTGGATTTCGAGGTCATCAACTGCCTTTGTACGGTTCGCACTATGCAAATGTTGGGTCAATATGGCAATATTTCTTAGATAAGCAGAGCCTTCTAGGTTATCACCAAGCCAGATCAACACAGACGAAGCACCGCGATATATTTGCGCCATGCGTGGTATTTGCTTTGCCTTTCCATGATCGTCAGTTTGGTCGATACATACCGCGATGACCCCCAGGCGTCGGACTTCAGTTGGTAACCTGAAGCTGACTAATCCGTCACGAAGATTCGCGGTAATCTTGATGGATGAGATTTGGTCGATGACAACCTCTTCGCCAAAACTGGGCTCCCCCACGTATAAGAGCCAGCATCGAAGAGAAGATCGAGTCTAAGTTGACGCAACGCGGGTTGGCATGTAAAGGAGCATTAGGATCTACTGCTGGTTGAAGGTGTAGTACGCGCGTCTGGGTGTTATTGGGGAGAGGAACATATTCAAACCATGATAGAGTTTCCTTTTTGACTCCTTCGACATGATATATGGTCTAGGACGTAGGATATTTCTGACGTTACTATTTTCAATAATAGCCGGAAGACCTCGAGCAGACTCAAAATTTATGGTAAAGGAGTTAATTTGGTGATATTCTAAATGGATCATTGCTTCCAAGTCTCTGAAGCGGGACGGAAAAGTTCCGACCTAAATAATCCAAGTGTTTGGATATATCCATTATTCAGTGGATATGGGTGATTGGGTCTTGAGACAAACGAGTGATTCTGCGTCGAAGATTGAAGAAAATACCCTGAGGTTAAGACTAAGTTGAAGTAATTAGAAAAAGTGAAGCGAAGGGGAACAAAAATGAAATTGCCGCGAAATGTTAGTGCTCTGCAGATTACATAATCAGTTGACATCTTGAGAGCCCATCATGGATCAATCATCACATACTATGTACAGTACCGTATGAGCACTAATTCAGCAAGGTGTATGCTGTAGGGCTTTAAATTCCCTATGATTTAGTGTCCTGCTTTATTTTTAGTGGGTCGATCTCACATGAAAAACGTGGGGTGATCGTGGGGTACAAGGGTTGCACTAGCTGCCAGGTGCTATTTCGTCCGCTGTTTCAACTTATTGATTGCTTCTGCTTCTTCAAACTTCAACCGCAAACAAAATCCTTTTGCGCGTTCGTCAAGAAATTCTAAACTTGCTTTTCCACTATACACACAAAAGAAAACTCAATTCACACTAGATTATTGAAGGCTTCACCTTGATGACTCCAATCGTGAAATCTTTCTTGACAAACCTCTTTCCATTGCCTCCACCTGAGGGAGACGTCGCAACGATGCCACCCAAGCCTCCCAAACTACTTGAGGCGTACAACGATTCTGGCGCAGTACAGCGTTATGACGAAGATGGAAAACCCATTAAACCCAAATCCATCCAGACCTATGTCACCGAATTGATGGACATCTTCCTCCCAGTCGGCTACCCAGAATCAGTTACGCCTGATTACACTCCCTATCAGATTTATGTAAGTCTCGCGGCCGCATTTCACTGCTTTTGAAAACACCAACTAACGTACCTTACAGGATTCCCTACAGGCGTTTTCCAGCACCATTGCGGGGCTCTTATCTTCCCGAGCTGTTCTCCAGGGTTTCGGTGTAGGCAACTCAGGCTCTTCTGCAACGGCCGCTGTTCTTCTCACTGTCCTGCAAGAATCTACTGGTCGCTTGGCCACTATCTTGTTCGCCCACCGCTGCGGCCAAGCTATCCAGCCTGAATGCAAGTTCTACCGCTTTCTCGCTGACATCGTGAACGATGCTGCTCTATTCCTCGACGTTCTTGCGCCCGCGCTCCCCACGTACCCCAAGGTGCTAGCACTCTGTGGGGCCGGTATTCTACGCGCCCTCTGCGGCATTTCCGGCGGCGCTGCCAAAGCTGAGCTCAGCGCTCACTTCGCCAAAAACGGTAACCTCGCGGAACTCAACGCCAAAGATGGCAGCCAAGAAACTGTCATCAGTCTTTTCGGCATGTTGGTCGGCAGCGTCTTCCTCAAGTTCGTGTACAAGCGCAGCGCGGTTTTGGCCTGGATGATCGTGCTTGTCACTACCCACCTTTGGACCAACTATCGCGCCGTCCGCTCCGTGCAGATGCGCACCCTGAACAAGCAGCGCTTGTGCATCATGTTGAAGGCGTTGAAGGCGCACCAGACCCGAGTTCCGGATGGAATGGTGGATTGGCTCCGCCCAGACCAGATCGCAGCCGAGGAGAGCATCCTCATGTGGAGTCAGCCTAAGATCTCGTTCGCCAGTCGACTTCCCGAGCACGACGACATCACTCCTGCTGATCTCTTAGAGTTCGTCAACCTACCTTATGTGATCGTGTCGCGCGACGGACATAAGACCATCTGGATGAAGAAGGAGGCGAAGGAAATTGACGTCATCGCAGCTTGGGCGCAGGCCTACGCTGGACAACTCTACATGCCAAACACATGGCATCGATCTCTGAAGCGTGCTGGCTGGGACGTTCAGACCAATGCGCTTGAGACAGGCTCTCGCATCCGCATTGTGGTGGGGGAGGAGGATTCCAAGAAGTCCTCGTAAACGGGAAGAGGGACGGTATCTTCTCAAGGGGTTAAGGCGTACTGGAAAAGGTCACATATGTACTCGAGATACCCCAACATTTATTTTGCTTTCTGGGAAATAGGTCCTGCACGGTAAGCAGGGCAAAGGGAAATCAATCAATGGTCACAAAACTTAACATGTGTTGAATTGTGATAGATGAATGGCGAGACCTCTATGCCTATCCTATATCCGTGCCGATACGCCATGCTATAACGAATGCCGAACTACGTATGCTCATAATGTACATGAATATCTATCGTAAACATCCCATGTCTAAGCCAACTTTCTACACCAAGCCAACGGCTCGCATAGTTCTCATTTTAACTCCTTCCCACGTATTCAGCTTCGGCCGAACATCCAAGTAGAATGACAGCTTCCCAGCGCTTCCACCACCGTTGCGACCAGCGTAGAAGTCGATAATATACTCAATCTCCTTCCCGCACCTATCCACCACCCAGTCGTGTCTGTCGAACGGGGCCTGGTACCCTAAGAACGTATTTATACGGGCCCGAGGCGACATGCTCGTGCTCAAACCGGAAAAGGAATGGAGTCGCGGACCGTCACACCTATTTCCCACTACTATTAGCATCCTAGAACATGACCTTCCCTACAGAACTAAAGGGGGGGAAAGAAGGGGAGGGAAAAGGAGGAGGGAAAAACGTACCCAGACCCCCTGATCCAAGGCTCCTCCCACTCCTTGATCTCGGCCCACGCGCGCTCGTTAACCGCGTTGTGGATCGGCACCACGGTGCGCATGTCCGCGGCCCGCGGGTCGTGGCCCTTGCGCTTCATCGCCTCGAAGAACATCCGCTCGGACGGGTAGATCCAGTTCCCCGAGGCGTGGTCCGAGCCCGTTTCTTGCTCTCTGTTCGCGGGCTGCGCTGTTTCGCCGCCGGGCTTGGAGGACCGCGGGATCGTGGAGACCTCGCGCGAGGTGGCGAGGGAGGGGAGGGCTTTGGGATCTTGTGGGGAGGGGGAGGATGGGGAGGAGGAGGACCAGAAGGGTATGCGGGGCAGGTAGGAGGTCCAGGACGAGGAGGACGGGGAGCTCGGTGCGGGAGGATGGGGGGTTGAGGTCGTCGAGGGTGGAGGCAGGGCTGCTGCGCGAGCCTGTTGAGACCATACTTCTCGCGCTCTATGGTCTACGGGACAAGCCTCGGCGTCCGCTTTCGAAGTGGTATTCGGTATCGGTGGATGCGATGGGGGAATCGCTTGCGACGGCGCTCCCCCCTCCGTACTAGCCGCCTGCGCCTGCGCCATCCACGCCTCCCTGCTCTTATGGTCGACCGGACACACGGCCTGCGACTGGGCCTTGACGTCCGACATGCTCAATTGCGTCGTTGCAGTCTCGGAGCTTCGTATACTCACAAAGGAAAAAGTTATAAGGCTGATGTTGAGGTCATTTTCGGCCGGCGGATTCTTAGAAAGCTAAAAGAACGACCTAAAAAATAATACTACCTAGAAATTTCTTGGGTCGCGCGTCGCATTGAGAAACTTTTTTATGGGGCAATTTTCACCTGTCAAATCGGAATCTACCGATTGCAAACCGGGTAGAGGGGGACCTGGAAAACAGGGCAGTTTACCGAGCTGATACATAATGGCTTTTAATTGACATACGACCTATTTTAGGTATCTATAGGGCTGTCTCAGGTGTCTTAGGTACCTAGCAGACCCCTACTATGCATAAATGAAAACGTGCAGATGCGATGCTGTGGTGGTATCAAACGGTATATTAAAGTGATATCAGGCCTCGATGTTCCCCTTCCACCATGGCCTCTAATGCAAACATGCAAACAAAGCGCTTTGTATTGTAACCAATTGATTCCGCTCGTATTTTCCTGCTCTCGATGTTGGTATCGACAGCTTATTTATCGTGAAACCAACAGATTTATGAACTCCTATCTTTGCTTATGAAAAATGCCACTTCCATTGTACCGGCTGTTCATGCCAAGTGCTGCTCGGTCTTTATGGGGCCCTCGCCCACACCGGTCTGTATAATCCTGCTCACGCCACCCTTAAGCAAAGCAGACGTAGCCTCATCCAGCGCCACGGCCGCAGAGCTATACGCATCGGCGCCCTTCTTCCACCCATCGACCGCCGACAGCTGCTGGTAGAACGTGCCCACGACCTGGGCGCTGTTCTCCTCCAGATAGTACACAACAGCGTTCGGACCCGCATCAAACGTGTACGCCGCGACGGTCTTCCCCGCCGTCGCGTTGATGGCCTCGACGGCCCTGACGGCCGCCCTCGACACGTCGTTCATGTAGTAGATCGGGGGGTAGGTGTCAGCGCAGCAGGCGTGGAAGGAGTTCGAGTCCTTCATGGTGACCTCGGCGAACTGCGCGAAGTCCCTGTCGCGGATCGCGGCCTCCATCTTTTCCATGTGCGCGGGCACGACGTGCGAGACGCGCCGCGCGAACAGGTCCGACGTCCCGACCGTCTGCTGCATGCCCGACGTCGAGCTCACGCCTTTCTTGGCCGCGGACACGACCAGGATCAGCGCGCGCATGGAGGGCCAGTGAGAGGCCGGCGCCACTTCGACCGCTTTCGAGTCCAGCCCGTCTGCTTGCGAGCCGGCTTGCCAGGCTACGTAGCCCCCGAATAGGCTGCGGCAGGCGGAGCCGCTGCCCTGGCGCGCGATCAGGGAGAGCTCGGTAGGGGAGCTCGGGAGCTCGTAGAGGTTCGCGATAGCGCGGACGAGGGCTGCGAAGCCGGCGGCGGAGGAGGCGAGGCCAGCGGCGGTGGGGAAGTTGTTCTCGGAGACGATGCGCAGGGGGTAGGTGGAGAGCTTGGGCAGCGATGGGTCGGCGGACTCGAGGGCGGCTCGTCGGGTGCGGAGTTCGCGCAGACAGGCTTGCGTGCGGGCCCCGGTGATGTCTGAAGGCTCGCCGTTGAGGGTCAGGCTGTCTTCCTGGCCTTGGTAGGAGGCAGAGCAGGTAGCGGTGGTGAGGGTGCGGAGGTCATCTTGTGAGAGGGTGACGGAGAGGGAGGAGTTGGTTGGGAGGTTTAGTTTCGGGTCTCGTTTTCCCCAATACTTGACCACCGCAATGTTCACGGGAGCGGTGGTGCTCGCCTTGTAAATCGTGTCGGCCATCGTTTTAAATACGGTATAAATTTATTCTTGTATGTATACTATGTACACATAGACAATTTATAAAGGGGGGAAGAAAGAACGGTCAGGCTCTAATGTTTTTTATTTATGATGGAGCTACGAAGTACTAGAAGAGGATAGAGGGGTAGGGGCGATCGCCAGGGGACCAATTCAACGGTCAACCAATTCCAGGGCCAGACTATGTCAGACCCCACCTTAAAGAGTGCTCCATCATCCCACCAAAAAAACACCCTGACACCCATCTGCAGTACTCGGCTACTACGCAATTAGGCAAGTCCCGATAGCGGGAAGGGTCGAATTGAGGAAGATAGTTACTTCTGCGGTTCTACCCCGAGTTTAAGTTGACATCTCATCTCATCTCCTTCCTCCTTTCTCCTTTTTACATAATACCTACTAGTACCTAGTTACTAGTATTCTTGACCTGTCAGCCTGTTACATCCACACTTACACTTACCCAGAAACAACTACAATCTACAGTCTACAGCTCACTTTACATCCATGTCACAATCCACGATGCTAAAAGCCTCTTGTTGAAGGCGAATGATTTCTCATTGATGCGAGGTAATCAGACTATCAATGAGTTCTGCTTCATTTTATGAGCATTGAACTCCTCGACTAAACCTTCCCCTGACGAGTGTCATTACTCCTACAGTGACATTCAGTCCCTCCCTCTCCGTCACACCTGTCCTGATTCCAGACACTCGTGAACCCGTGGCTCACATCCCCCATATTCGTAACATTGTCCTTCAGAGAAGGTTGTTTGTTTGTTCGTGTGGTCGATTTTTTGAACTTGGCAGAAATCGGCCGATAGGCCATCTCTCTTAGTAGAGGCGATGATGTTGATGATTATGTTGATACATTTTTTGATGTTGATACATTTTGATGTTGGTACATTTGTTGATGTTGGTACATTTGTTGATGTTGGTACATTTGTTGATGTTGGTACATTTGTTGATGTTGGTACAGGTGACAAGTGTCGATAGAGTTGATGATAGTAGTCCGCCAGGAACCTTTCGAGACAATGGGTGGGTATGTTCCCAAAGTCAAAAGATGATAGTTGAGGATATTTCGTCCCAACTCGGTTGCTCTTTAAACGTTGCTTCGTAAACTCATGATTCCGCCATTGATAATACATTCCGTTTCTTCCGCACATTAATCATTCAACTGATATTTAAACAATGTTTCTTCCTTGCGAAACAAGTGGTGTCGTGAGTATTTGATATTGTTGACACTGACACGACACACACATCGGTATTCAATGCTTTACTGGAAGATTTCGAGGTCGAGCTCCTCGGAATCGGGGTCTTCCTCATCCCAGAACCCCTCATCCTCATCTTCATCGATGGTTTTGCTCTCGTCCTCCTTAAAATCACCCTTCGCGACCGACTTCGCAAGGGAAATTTCAGCATCCTGCTTTTTGATTTGCTTTTCGTAATAATCATGGACAGTCTTGTCGAACCACGCATAGAACTCGTTTCGCTGTTTCTCATCGGGCTTGTATTGTATGACCTGTTGAGGGTCTGGCATCGGTCCAAACTGACCAATGTCTTGACTGGTGAGCGGAAGCTCTTTAACGATAGGACAGGCGATTTGGTTTGCCTCGGAATAATGATTGTCTCGGTCTTCAGGCACGAATGTAGTGACACGGAAGTTCTGGAGGAGATTGGCCATTGCTTGTTTTTCTGCTTTGGCGCTCTCGCACAAGAGCTTCGTCATGAGGTCAGCGATCTCGGACCACAGGCGCGAGTCGGAAGGGTCATAGGCGGGGTTGTTCGTTGCATCCCATTTCTTCATCAAGTCCTTGATACGTTCAAAGTCGCGGACTCGTGCCGCAGCGAGCAAGGTCATGCTCTTGCGTTCCTTCTTGCTCATGACGCGGCGTGTAGACTCCGCGCGGGCCTCAGCCACCATGGCGTTCACCATCTTGTAGTGGCGGCATAGCGAGCAATCTTCTCGGTGTTGACTCGCCACTGTGGCGTATTCGTCCCAGTCTGTGTCATTGTAAGTGGCGTTGACAACACTGGTCGTAGAATTGATAGAAGCACCAGAAGGGGTTTGTTTGTCTGATTGGCTGTCGCTATCTCCGGTTCGCTTTGCTTCGGGTGAAGTATATTTTGTCTCAGGAGTCTGAGCTAATCGAAGACGATGAGATTTGCAAGGTTTGGGACATTTGCGATTCTTTGGAGTTTGAGGTTGAGGAGTGGCAAATGGCTTTTTCTTAGACTGCACGTAGTTGTCCTCTTGCGCTCGCTGGGTGGAACTGCCAATCTTGGTTGGGCGGAGTAATTCACCCTGAAGGGGTGAGTCGTAGACTTCTGAGATAGGCGCTCTGGGGCGCGCGGTGGCTTGCGCCGTGGGTGAGTGGATGATGTCATCATTGGCGTACGATCCGGGGATGACTCTGTCCGATGCTGAGTTTCCAGATCGACGTGGGGTGTTGCCTGGTGAGCTTGCTTGAACCTTCTTAGGAAGGATACGGTCACGGTCATCCATGTTTGTGGGTAGTCTGTTTCTGACCTCTTCGCTGAGAAGGCCTCGCACTTGGTCGTCTAGACGTATGTGACGATGAGAGCTGATGTTGGTGAATCGGTAAGGGTTACCAATTGGCGCCTCAATGCGCTTGTAGATGCTGTCCCAGACTCGACGTCTAGTCTGGTAATCGAAATGAAGGTGGTCTTGTTTAGTAGGTGAGGTGACAAAGAGCTTTTGGACCTCAGGGGACACTGTTTGGCGTAGTTTGTGGCATAGCTCCTCGAACACCTCCTTAAGTTCCTGGAAGGGATCTTGCTCGGCAGTAAATACTTGCTTGAGCAGTTCGTGATGGTAGTCCATGGTATCCAGGACATTAACAAGACGTTTTCCAGTAAGCAGCGTGTAGGATGGTGTTGTGTCTGATTTGGCATCCCGAGAATAGTGTTCTGCGAAGAAAGCGTGGGCGGTGATTGAGTCACCTGATGATCCAGTGTTTGGCGACATTTTAGCTGCCGTTGGGTGGTATTGTCGTAAGGAGGCTTGTTGTAGATGATGTTGTTTTGCAGGCTCTGTAGTGAGAGTCTATCAATGGAATAGAAGTATTTTTTTAGATTGATTCAATCAATGTGTCCGAGAGGACGTTTGAGAGTTTGTCAGAAAATAAGAGAGAGTGTTTTTTTTTTGATGGATAATTTGAGCACTGAGTATCAGATTCTTGGTGGTGTCTGAAAACCCTGTTAAGTGTTTATGTGTACGTATGTGTGCGTGTGTGTTGGAAAATAGAAAGAAAAAGAGGAAATTTGAACTCGAGGGGAGACCGGTATTTATACCCAAATTTTGGGAGAACTGAGGAATTGAGTTTACTGTTATTGCCAGAGTAGCCGATGAGCACAGGTCAAGGCGTTCAACCCTAAGTAAGGTCGACGAAACTCAATCCCCGGGTGGTACAGGTCTGCTTCGAGGTTGGGCGTTGAAGGTTTGAGATCCTATATGCTTGACGCCTCACTTTAGTTAGGAACCACTTTGAGAATGGCGTTGAGTCAAAAAACCTTTTAAACGCCGAGGCTTGAAGATGAGATGACACCTGACAAGATGTCAAAAGTGTGCACCTTAAAAAGAGGCGTAAGAAGGTTTAGAATACTAAGAGAGTTTTTCCAGGGGAAAGGATGGCGGTATGTCAAACGCCAAAACCATATGGGAAGTTAAAAGTATTGAGAATGATGAAAAAGTTTGGTGAAAGATGAATGGAAAAGAATGGGAGTGGGAGTGTCGATGTGGTGTGCAGAAAATATTGGTTCTACTGATTCCGTTCACATCAAGTGTACAATGAGTTATTTGTATAGGGGTAGCTAGAGCTAGGGCTTATAAACCGGGGAATCGTCAATGAAATCTCAACATGTATTAGAGACGATGTGGACGCAGTTACAAGTTGATTAGGGATTGCCATTAGGTATACTCGATGACCACCAAAAAGTTTGCAGGCATGTATACCTGAATTTCAAAATACAGTGAGCTCTATCCTTGAGCCAACTAAGGACCACTGTATGTAAACCATTTCTTAGCCTCTGTGTCGTATGTCAAGTTTGAGTGTGTGGGTGTACCGCCTTTGAGACTACCAGCCTCGACGGTTCCTACAGCGGGAGACCCGTCAGTTCGGTGTAACTTATTTTCACCTGCAAAGACGGTGAAGTTTGCCAAGGGAATCTCGTAACCGCTGCGGAGGGTAGTAGTAGGGATACCGAAGAACGAAGCATCAACCTTCTCGTGGCTGATACAGAGCTCGTAGTAACCACGGTAATATAGGTCTTGCCACTGGAGCTCAGCATTTGCAGCCGTCAACCATTCCGAATAAGCCATGGCAGCATCTATGGTGATATTCTGTCCGGCCGGTGATGGAGAGCTCACAGCAGATCCAGCAAACTCGACACCCATTGACCCAGATCCCGTAGCTGAATCGTAAGGATGCTCGTCAAGCCATACAAGGTCAGATACCCAAGAAGCATGCGAGTCCCCAGCAAGGAAAATGTTGTTTCCTATATTGTTTTCATATATGGTGTGGAAAGTGCGGTTCCGATTAGCTTGATACCCGTCCCATTGGTCGTAATTGTAAGGTAAGTCAGCACCGGTACTAGCGCTCGAATTGATTCGGCTGAAGACGATCTGGTTGCCTATAACACGCCAGGTGGCACCTCGCGTCGAACTCTCACGTAATGTACGATAAAGCCAAGCTTCTTGTCGCGGACCCATAAGCGTTCGGCTCGCGTCGTTGTAAATTTCGCCCAGATATTCTGTATTCCAATAGACATCTGTGATAGCTCGATCATACTGCCGAGTGTCAAGCATTGTCAGATCGAATAAGTTGCCGAATTTGAAATTACGCCATATTCGCAAATTGTCATCCATGTCGACTTGTCGGATAGGCACTGGGAGTTTTGCCATTAGTAAAGGCGCATAAGTATCGTGTCATGACTGAAACCCACTCCACTCGAAATATGCTCGGACAGCATTCATCTTCCGTTGATCGACTGACACGCCACCATCCATTATGAATGATTCCTCAGTATTATTCATATGGGATGAACCGCTACGCCAGGTGTTATCCGCAACCTCTATTGGAATGCATAGTCAGTAAGACTCCACCAATGTTCGGGTGGTTAGCCTACCATGGTCATCCCACACAGCTATCCAAGGGAAGTTCTGGTGACTTGCTAGCAAGTCCAGATCGGTTCTGTATGTGGCTATACGCTTTCGATAATCATAGAGACTATATAGGCATTAGATGGCATAGTAGCACGTCTTTGGGTATTGCATACGTGAGTATCTCCCGGTCCGGAAGCGGAATTCTACCATATGAATTACCCCAACCGTATTCGCCGTTGGCATACTCGTATATGTAGTCACCAAGATGAATTACGTAATCAACAGAGTCTTTCCTGACCGGATTGCCATATGCATTGAAGAAACCAAATGCTACATATTCATATTAGCTCTCAAGTCCTATAGGTAACGCGGTTAAGTGAAAACTAACGATAATTGCTGCAAGAGTATACAGCAAGTCTCACCGTCTCAGAAACTTCGTCGTTGGCGGAAGGGATTGTCTTGGTACGACCGATAGGCGAGCTGTTGTTAGAGTTGCACACATTGAATTGGTAGTCTAATAAGACAATTAGCCAGCCTTCATGTCCTCTTCTAGACACAAGTAGGTAGGTACAAGATTTCACCTACAATATGTTGCAGAAGGCTTCAACTTCTTAGCTTCAACCTGAGATAGTCGTTAGTATGCCGTAATGAGAGTTTTGGAGAGCCTAGGATCTTGCCTTGACGGTGTAATCGATATCAGAGCTTGTGTATGCTCTTCCAGAATCGACGACGTGGTTGAATGACTTCGAAGCACTGATTTTCCAATCCACACAGACCGGCGAATTGCTTTTTACGACGTATTCCTCGGTCGAATGATCGTAGAGCGGGACGTAGCCTGACACAGTCACATTACTCTTGTTGTTATCGCTGCTTGGCGCGGCTCTCGTCCACAGGATAACACTATCGTCGTAGGGGTCACCGGAAGCAATGCCATGTGTAAAATCCAGTTGCTTTGTATCCCAAAGAGAATTACCGTAGGTCCGTTTGGCTACCTTGCTGATCGACACTCCCAACGACGCATGATGCTTTGAGGGAGAATCGTAGTTAAGGTTACCAGTGAAGGCTGCCGAAACAACACCGACGAATGCTAAGTAGCGCATACCACGAACCATGATGGAATAGCTATGAGGCGGCCGTGCCACCTCAAATTCACTTGAATGAGATGGCACGGCTCTCTTTTATATTTTTGACCGCATTGCTTAGATACTACACAACATAGGTAGTAGACATGATGGAATATGTCCGTCATGCGTAGACGCTACTGGATGCAAGGCAATACCTACCTAATCATTTAGGTAGCGTGAGAGGGGAAAGTTGAGAGTAATCACCAAATTTGTGATTGGATAAAGCTCTAAAAACAAGGGCGCCAATCTCTCGTGTTGCGGTGCATTCAGGCTTCCAGTGCATAGCTGGCATAGGTGCATCTTCCAGCTTGACGTTTTCTCAATGAAAGCACCTGCAGGCTGGCAGGAAATATCTTCCGACGAAATATCCTAGAGGCTAGAGTACGTACCTAAGCAAAGCTCGGAGAGTAGACCTATGGTAGAGCCTCAGAACGTGCAGCAATTGGTCATGCTTATTGGTCCGTCATATCTGAGCTGCCAGAGCCGGTCGTATAGCTGCACGTGCGGACGATTCCACTTTAATAAATCCAGAGATGTAGTTCCAAGGAGCTGGGTTCGGAAGCGTGGTGCCTGACAATCGGTACCTTTTTCTACTCGAATAAGGCAACACGAGATGTGTATCCCTTATTATTAGGTATTTGTGCAAAGTTGTAAAATTGTAAAGTTGAGAATGAATTGACGCACGTGCGATTTTGGTGGAAATAAGATGAACTTTCTGTTCAACCTTAGACTTTAGTAACCCCCGGCCCTAACCATGTTTATTATGAGATCATTGGGCAGTCTCCCGTACAGTGTATCACCTGTGTGACCATACTGTCTAGATCTTACCCGTGCATTATATACAAGATTTAAGCCACTGATAAGCGATCGAATCTTGATTGAGTCTTATTCCGTACAGATGTTTATATTATTTCCCCTCTAATCTGTTCAATAGATAATACTCAGTGAACTTAACTTTATATCTATCCATGTAGTAGCCCGCATTGAAGGAAATAAACTAATGCCTACGACACTTACTGGGAGAGGAAATAGTGTTCAACAAATTTCAAGACAAGCTCCGGTTCTTCTCACAGGTTACGGGGAAATTATAACGCCACAGACGACAAACTGCAGCAGTTAGCCATTCCTATCGGTCGAGAATTAAGACATCCATAACCATGATGGATCCCTAGGGCCTAGATAGGGTCTAGGTAATCAGCGTGGCGTGGGGTTATAGAGGACCTTCCCGGAATTAGCCTATCAGCGTGGATTTTAGGTAGCACGGGCGTTAGCACGAGGGTCAATTGATCTACTCTATCTTACATAGCTACGTCGCTAATTTGCTAACCAAGATGGCAAGAACATCTCGTGCGCCTACAGTCTTCTTTTTTACAAGCTTTAACCTTAGAGGTCTTAACTTCCAAGGCTATTACCTCGGTCCTTTCTCACCATACCTACTGGAGAACCCTAGGCTCTTATCTCTTGCAAGGTAAGAGGAGCAAGGCTCTGTCCCGCTAGATCGAAGTCGATATAGCCATTACGCCATTACGTAGTGATTAGTTGCTGGTTAGTATTATCGTTTGTTTTGGCGAGTTCTCTCCGTTGACAACTTCAAATACTCCGGGGTTCTGGTCTAATTTTATTAAATTTGTTCTTTTTTTTTTTTTAATTTGAATTTCTTTTACTCTTCATTCCAATCATCTTCGCAATTCCCTAGTAAACATCAACTTCTACCATCCGCACCTAAGATTTAAGTATAACTTATCTACTAATACGCTTAATACGCTTTCCATGTTTGTCACGCGGTCAGCATCGCCTGGCTTCAAAGTACACTGTCCCAACTTCACTACCCATTTCAAAATGGCGACGGAGGAAAAGACGACCGATAAGGGACAAAAGAACCCAGGCTCCTTCGAAAGAGATGTTGGAATGGGCGACGATGCTCGATCTTCCCTAGGCGAAGGCGAGGACATTCTAGCTCTTCAGGATTTGGACCCTGCGCTCAATGCGAAAATGCACCTTGTCAATAACGTGAGACTAACTTCATGAGCGTTTACGATAAGCTCACGGCTGGTTTATTAACACCCATATACCAGGCGATTGACGAGATTGGTTGGACTAACTACCATTGGAAACTGTTCGTTTTGAACGGGTTTGGGTAAGAATAATCCTCAATTCTAAATTGTGCCCGAATGCTCACGCGACCTTATGTGACCCCGTAGATATGCTGTCGATTCTTTAGTCCTCCTACTGCAGAGCAACATTGCAGGTCCGGCCTTCAAAGAGTTTGGCGAGGTCGGCTATGCCAATGCCCAAACAATCGCAACTTACGTTGGGATGCTCATAGGAGCGTTATTTTGGGGCATGAGCGCTGATATCATAGGCCGTCGTTGGGCGTTCAACATATCTCTCTTCATTTCTTCCGTGGCTACTATCGTCTCAGGAGCGGCTCCGAGCTGGGGTTCTCTGGGATTCTTTACGTCTATGGTCGGATTTGGTGCTGGCGGAAATCTTATATTGGATACCACGGTCTTCCTCGAGTACCTTCCTAGTAATAAGCAATGGGCGTTGACTTTTTTGGCCTGTTGGTGGGGTATTGGCCAAGCCGTTACTGGCTTCATCTGCTGGGGTTTCCTAGGTGAGTTGTCCCTATAGAAACGAAACGACCTTTTGAGTTTCTTATATACGTACAGTGCCGCCCCAGTGGAACTGCGAGTCAGTCGACAACTGTCCGAGGGACTCCAATCAAGGCTGGCGATATGTCATGTATACATCCGGTGCCCTCGTTTTTGCCATGTCCATCGCCCGCATCACAGTTGTCCGGCTTCAAGAAACACCAAAATACCGCCTAGGAACAGGAGAAGATGCCGAGTTGGTTGAGACGTTACATTCCATCGCAAAGAAGTATAAGCGTAACTGTTCGCTGACTTTGGAGATGTTGGAGGCTTGCGGCACGGTCCGCACTGCCCATAGCGAAAGTCGTTATTCACTCTCGGAAAGCTTCGTCCATCTCTCCGGACTTTTCGCCACGAAGAAAATTGGCCTTTCAACTATACTCATCTGGTTCTCTTGGACATTGATCGGACTTGCGTATGTTTTGCCAAAAGATGGTTGCCAAAAATCGTAAAGAGAAAGACTAATCATTGTCGTTGCAGTTATCCACTCTTCTACGTCTTCCTCAAGTATGTTTAGCTATACCCTGTTTCTGGGCTTCCATCTAATATCATTATAGTTCGTACCTTGCTAGTCGTGGGGCGACTGACGGGGTTGGTACTTTCGATACTTGGCGTAATTATACTCTGACAAACATTTCTGGTATATTCGGACCAATTCTAGCAGCTTGGATGTGCAACATGAAAATCCTCGGCCGCAAATATACGATGGTGATAGGCGCATTAATAACCATGGCGTTCTTCTTCGCCTATACTGCCGTCTCAACCCCAGCGCAGAATGTCGGGTTCAGTTGCGCTATCGCATTCTGCATCAACATCTACTATGGAACGCTATACGCTGTAAGTAAATCCCCAGGCTATCTTGCGAAATGATATAAGTAAGAAAGAGAGAAGTCGTGGTGAAATTGATAATACACGTCGTTATCTTGCGGGCCCAGGAAATAATAATCGCTAACGGTCGCTATTCTAGTACACCCCTGAAGTGTTGCCAAGCGCCCATCGAGCCACAGGAAATGGCATTGCTGTCGGCTGCAATCGCATCATGGGAATCATCTCCGCTGTGGTAGACAGCACTGCTAATACTGGGTCCGTGGCTCCGATCTATATCTGCGCAGCGCTGTACCTCGCAATGGCTGTCGTTAGTGCGATATTCCCCTTTGAGCCATATGGACGAAGAAGCTCGTAGTATTTATGAGTTATTGTTGGTAATGTTTAGCTTGACCGAGCTGTAGCATCACAAAAGCCTCTTGGACAATAGCCATATAGCCATACTTGGATTGAAGGCTACTGGAGATTTAGGCTCAATAGTAGTGAGCGAAGCCATAGCTAGCGGGAAAGACACTGGATGATTCGTGGCTTCGCGGTCGAGACGTCGTAGAAGACACCCATTCCCAATGCCGGCACCGGTTCGGTCCCCACCCAATTCAACCTTGGAACTTTTCGGTCAGTGGTGGCTATCCTGGCGCAGAATAACCATACCATAGGACCTAGGTAGTCATTGGTGTTATTCCATCACGCCATTCAGAGTGCCTACTCTTTGATACCCAGTCCAAATATTCAACATAAGATATGATACCACAAACATCTATTTTAATGTCAACCTGTCAAGTAATCCTTGGCTTTTGAGCGTTTTAGTAGTGCTTACTTTTAAGCGGCCAAGGTCGGGTGTTACTGGCTGCATATACGACTATACTAACTGTAGCTATCAAAACCATGTAGAACATCTGCAATTGCCCATTTGTGAATTGGTAGAAAACAAGTTTGGTTGCAGCTCTCGGAGTAAGTTTTTAAGCCAAGATCTCAATATACCTACAGCACCGACAGTACCTGCCCCAACTCGACTTGGCAGGAATTCCTGACGTAAGGCGTGATACGCGAGGGAACTTCCTATTTGAGCAGATTACGAATCAGCTTGGTAGACCGTATACCGTAACACAATAATCCGTGGACCTAGAACCTCCACTAGAACCTCCACTGGAACCCTCTAACTACACCACTGCACCACTACACCACTACACCTACATCCATACTACCTACAACCGGTCGGCAATGTGAAAATCTACTCCTCGTCAACGAATACTTCTACGAATTGTGGAATTGCCACCTCTCGTTCAATTGAAACTAGGCGAGCTTTTTATCGGTACAAATTAATACAATTGATAAGCTTCAATTCAGCGACAAAGCCATCATGAATGTCCACAGAAAAATGAGGCCTCATGGGGAATCCGAGGTCGACAAGATCAGTCGACCTGAGATTCGGCCCCCATCTTCATGCCTGTCAGCTGAAATGCGACTAGGGTAGACTATTCTTACTGCCTACTGCCTACATACCTGCCTAGTACCTAGCAGCCTAGTACCTATATTAAAGAAGGGTTGGAGACGCGATAGAATTCTTCCTGAGAGTTGATATTAGTCGAGTTCTTATTAAATGCCTCAATAACTGCTCTACCCGGTAGCTTTATCTCCCCAACTTACCACTATTGAATTCATAACCTACCTGGGATGCGATGAATCCCCCAGAAATGATGGATAAGAAGCCATCTGGGCAGGACATATCGATGAAGGAGATGTGGGACGCGGCGGCCAAGGCGTTTGAAGAAATATGCGGCGAATCACTGCAGAGAGGCGACATAAGAGGATTCCAAGATGTCCAGATGAAGATTGAGGCCATTAACAAAGCATCATTCGCTCCTGCTGAGGATGCAGACAAATGGGATAAAGCGAAGAGCATAGGACTCAAGTCACTCAAGTTCCTTAAAATGCTTGTCGGCGCTGCTTCCCAGGCCTCATCGCTTGTATGTTACATTATGCACGCTCGATCTTGATAGGAGCACTGCTAACGGTTCAGATCCCTATTCCTTCATCGGCAGCTAGCATTGCCAGTAGCGCTCTTTGCTTTGTATTCGATATCCCCCAAGCTATCAAGGGTTATAATGATGCTATCAATCAAGTCTTTGGCGAGGTGTCCTCGGCCCTCTCCCAATTCAAAATCTACACGTCGATGGAAAATATCGACCCGGAGCTCATTCAGAGAATACATCTTGTCATGATCAGTTTCGTGAAGCTATGCGGCCATGTCGTCAAATACCGCCAAGGCCGCAAACGGGACCGCCTTTTGCGGCAAATTAAGTCTATCTTCGACGAAGACTCAGGCCTAGGCGCTGAATTGGCCGAATTCAAGCGGCTGCTGCAACAACAGCGTGATGTGGAAGGAACTGTCACGCTTGCCGTGGTTGTCGAGACGCGGCAAGACGTTGCCATCCTCCTTGAGCGATCCGCCATTTTTGGGAAGACGGTTGACGAGACGCATAAAATGGTACAGGAAACGCAGAACGATGTGCAATCATTTAAAGATGATGTCGACCGTAGCAGGACACTCACCAAAATCCGTGACGCGCTTGGCATTTGGCCAACGGTGCGACTTGACACCAATACCACCCAAACGTGTACCAATATCTACGATAGGTGCCACAATCTCACGGGATCTTGGATTTGGACAAACGATACTTACACTACATGGGTAGCACCTAACAAGGACAAGGAGACCTCACATGTGCTCATCTTATCAGGACCGCCGTCCTCAGGCAAGACCTCGGCCACCGCACTCATCACCAAGCGCCTCGAGGAACAAAAGGGGCGCAAGTATGTAGCTCACTACTTCTTCCCCCCTAGTACAAAAAAGTCCGACGACGAGAAGAAGTCTACTGTACATTTAGCCTTAAAGTACATGGCATTCCAAATTGCGCGCGTCGATCTCACCGTTCAAAAGCCGCTCGGCAAGGCGTGTGATGCTGAACCTGGATTATTTCGTCGCCCCTCAAATCTCGAGACTCTGGATGCACTCTGGGGAACATTTAAAATCGGAACACCCGGATCGGGGGCTACGTATTACCTTGTCTTCGATGGCATCGAGAACTTGTCCGACAAGCAGGCAGATATGCTACTCAACTTTGCCTTTGGCCCTAGGCTAGCTGATGAGTCGGCTGGGCGGGTACGTGTGCTCCTGAGCGGGACGGACGACCAGTTTTCTCCCAGGGCAGGAGGTGCCAATACAAGCAGTGCGTTGCGGATCCGAATGGAGGAGCACAACGCTCCAGATATGCGTATTGTTGTCGATGAGGCACTTACCAAGCGGGGCATGCTGGAGCACACGAAACCCGGCTCAGAGCAACGGAGAGCGCGGGATAAGATTATTGAAAAGTTGCCGCAGAACGTCAGCGGTAGTTATTCCCGCCTACAATTCGGGCTTGATGATGTGGTTCGTCTGCTGAGCACTCGCACTGCCGCACGGGAACTTGATCATATGCTAGACCAGCCGATAAGCAGTCATGAGGCGGCAATCAAAACCCTGCAACGGTCGCTAACGACCGATGAGATCGACGAGCTGAATGAGTTGCTGAAGTG
Organism: Rostrohypoxylon terebratum; assembly: GCA_022497145.1. Taxonomy (NCBI): domain Eukaryota; kingdom Fungi; phylum Ascomycota; class Sordariomycetes; order Xylariales; family Hypoxylaceae; genus Rostrohypoxylon; species Rostrohypoxylon terebratum. The sequence goes on along the minus strand of MU385916.1, from coordinate 62,488 downwards.
GGTTTTATTCGGTCAAGAAAGTATGACGTTGGATCAGCTCGAGGCTGCCATGTTTCTCTACTCTGGCACGGAGTCAATCGCGTCACTTGAATTTATCATCAAGAACAAGTACTCAGCCGTGCTGAAGCTGGAAAACGGCTATGTCTATGGTCAAGATGGTGTCCAGGACTACTTACAGCGGGATAAAGACATTTCGAACAAATCGTCACGCTCGAGGGACCACCCCACTATCAGTATGACCATTACCATCAATAATGTAGATCAGGAGCTTTGCGGGCACTTCCTCTGGGACCTTGCGCACAAGGCCATTCGGGATAAATTCAGGTTCGACTTTGACGCAGCCTCCGCTAACGGCGCCGTGCATAGTAGCAACCAGGCCGCCATCAGAGTAGACGAGTTTGAAGCCCATCACACGATTATTACCCGTGCATTCGAGTACCTGGACAAAGAACGCCAAGAGCAGACTAAGGAGATTGGACAGTACCTAGTCGGCTGGTTACCATATCACCTCGGTCGGCTGCGTCAGCTTGAGGATGAGGAAAAGGGAGACTTGACACCGGCTGAGCAGATCGAAATTGGTCAAAACCTATACAAATTATTCAAGGACGAAAATGTTGTTTTGCGTCACAGGGCGAGTTTTGAGCAGACATCGTGGTATGCGAGTGAGATGGAGGACTTGCAGAAATGGTTGATGGACTCGGCTGTTGTACGAAGACTAGACAAGAAGTGGCGAGATGAAATCCAATTGCCTGTCAGTCCGACACAGAGCTTTCTGAAGGAAGTTGTAAAAGTGCTCGTCAGAGGCTTTCTGAGAGAGAGGAACTGGGATGCCGACAATGCTTATACCTGGATCCAACAACTTATGCAACTGGTAAGTCTTTCCCAACTCGATCTACGATCTCAAAGAAATTGCGTTGATGATTCTCTGGGAATAGGATAAGAAGTTTCAGAAGACCCCCGAGACTCCTGACACCAATGAGGAAGAGCCATATCCGGAGATCAACTGGGATGATGTCAGCACCTGGTGTCAGAGCTTCCTGGGGCTTCCTAACATAGAGCTCGATTCACTATGGTACGAGCGTCTCGCTGAAAGTGCCTTCCTGCAGGGAACCAAGCCATCCATCGTATTGTCACTTTACGAGCGTGCTATTGAGAAGGGAAGCCCGAGCTGGATATGCTACCGTGGCCTAGGAAAACAACACTTCAGCGAGAACCAGACAGAGAAGGCCATCACGCATGTAGAGCTCGCTCTGAAAGAAGCAGAGCAATATGGTGCTACGCCGAAGCCAGAAACGAAGGACATCGTAGAGTTACACTTGCTGTTAGGGCAATATACATACGAAGCAGGAGAATCCCAGAGAGCGGCAGGGCACTATTTGATCGCTTGCAAGAGCGAGGACTCAGAACAAGCGATCCAGGGACAACTAGGCTATCTGAAAGCCGGGCTGAGTTCCTCGGATACGGAGGCAGCACGACATCTGCTGGAGAGCATGTTGGCAAGAGAGAATGGGGAGGGGACGATGACTAACATTTTCAAGGTAATTGCACGAGATGCCGAGCACGACATGCTCGTCTCCAGGATTTTCACAGTAGCAAGAGACCATACAGAACTTTTCCAAAGAATCGTACGTTCCATGGAGGTTGCGACGACGACACCTGCATTGGATGAAGACCATTCCGTAGAGATAACCGAAGATAAACTCTTTGCCGAGGATGAAGCCCGCGGAGTACTTCTCTATCATCGGGGTGTCGCGGCTTATACATACAAGGTATCTCCTGACGGCACCGAGGCTATCGAGGAGGCCTTACGGTTGTGGAGGAAGAGTCGCGAATTACTCTCTAACATAGGCGGAAGTAATGCCCTCATCACGCGACAGAACGCCACCACGGCGTTAGCGACACACTACTTCCAAGACATGATGGACGGCAACCACCTAGACCATGCGGGTGCCCTGGCTAGATTGGCAGAAGCAGACTCCGACAACTACCTCAGCAACGCGGCTGGGTTCTTAGGCACGGTATATTCGTTTCAGGGAAAGAAGGAGCAGGCCAGAGCGACGCTTTCGGGGCAGATGAAACAGGCACTCCGGATTCTCTTGGACGATATACCAGAGAACGATTTGTATGGGTTTTCATACATATTGGACGCTTCACAGCATTGCCAAGACCTTGAGGACGCAGTCGTTGCCATGTCTTTTCTTTGTCCCTCGGACCTCGTTGCCGAGAAACTAATATTCGAAAACGAAGACATTGAGAGAGACGATGGCGCGGAAAGGGAGCGGCTATTAGAAAGAGTCAGCAGGGTTGCCAAGGAAATAATCCAGGCCACCAAAGCCCATGTTCCGGAAGCTTCACAGCAAATTCTGCGTATTGAAGCTGCTAAGGCGCACGTCGAATCTCTCATGACTGCCGCAGGGATTAACCCTAAACCAGAAGCCGATGACAATGACCAGGGTAGGACCAAAAATATCAAAAGAGAAGGCGAATTAACCACCTCAGACCTAGATCAAGCCTTTGCGCTTAATCTCATCCACTCACGTCTTGTTGCGTTGCAACATGTACACTCGCCTAAACTCGACAAGACAGCCCTCCAGTCGCCATGGACGTGCGACGGTCGCACTCCAGATGGAAAATTATGCGATAATACGAGTGGTTTTGAAAATGAGTTCTACCACTGCATGTACTGCTCAAACCAGGACTTTTGCGGCGGATGTCTTGCTCGGCTACGTACTTCAGATTCTAGCACAAGGATCTTAGCGTGCAGCGCAAAACACAGATGGTTGCGTGTCCCGCCACACGGAGATGACATGTTTGTTGGACTCAAGACGAAGAACGTGCGTATTCCCAAGGAAGTGAGAGCTACTAAGGATGACGAGAGGATTGTGGAAATTTGTTATGGCGATGACGAGGACAAGAGTATCACTATGGAGGAGTGGAAAGAGGCGTTGGCCAAAAAATGGGGCATTTCCCTGGAGGATCTCAAGAATGAGATTTCTAGACAAGCTACGCCTGACGGAGATGAGCAGGATGAAGGAGAGAATGGAGAACAAGCAGGGGAGAAGAGCGAACCTGTGCCTGAATAATCTAGGAAACATTCGTAACAGTCATGATCTATGTACATATTTCTATTCTCGATATTTACTATACCTATCTGTTACAACCTGCCAGGTCTTGTGAGAGTGGTCTTGACTTCACTTATCGGCCCTCATTACAACACTCTGCAACGGGGTAGAACTATCCCCAGTTTCTGGAAACTTAAGATGGAATTCCGTAGTGCACCTGATGTGTAGGGCTTTCGGTGCGTAATTAGGTTGAGAGCTTTGGGTTGATTTCCTGCTTTTCAAGGCCTTAGACATAAGCCAAACCAGAATTGGCCGGATGGTGGGGAAACAACAACACATAACAGCAGTATTTATCTCGATGCTTCCCCAAAGACTCACATTAATATAGGTCCCTATGAGGAAGAGGTTAGTAATGAAATAGGGGCACTTCGATTTGAATGGAGATTGAGACGCACATTGGAAATCGCGAGATTTATCAACTATCATGGAACCCAATTCGTAGCCCGCTTGCAACAATCACGAAACCCCCCAAAGCAAAAAGACTGCTGAGGGCAATCTTGGAACGGCAACTCAGTTGGAGACGGGTGACTTCGCGCACTTCAACGGGCAGAGTCAGTATAAGTGCTTCCATTTAGTCTGCAAAGCTCCTGGCTTTTTTTTTTTTATCACCTAGGCTGAAAGATCCATTGAGGCGAGTAGAAATACGTACCAGGTAAGCACAATAGACACACATCGATGATAATATTAGGTATGCCATTGCCGACGGAGAACCATTTAGTGTTGAAACATTTGGAAGGTATATCGACGTCCCAGAAGCCGTGGATCGGTTGGCAGGTGAAGATGGTTGCAATTACGAGACTAAATCCCCATCCGATAATGCAGAAGGTCAGAATTGTGGTACTGGCGCGGATGAACTTCGTAGGGAACAGCTGTCGATAGAGCAATACGATGGACAATTTGATCAATGTGAATCCGATGCTGTAGGACATGCTTGTGACGAAACTGATCTTGAGGAGCGTGCGTCGGTTAGAAGGTGTCATCGGTTGAACCTCCGCAATTCTGGACTCTGCAATAGTTTCATATTAGTAGGTACGGTATAGTCAAGTAGAAACATATAACTTCGCTGAAAAGCATACCCTGTATCACTGCCAAACCCACAGCCCAGGCACACATCCAACCGGCTATAGCAAGGTAGTCGCTTAGAAGAAATCTTGAACCTCTGGTCCGCCTAGAGGCGAGGCGCAACACCAGCGCGATCAACCCCAATGTCATACATGGCACAATGGCTCCAATCACCTTCTTCAGCGAGCATTTGGTTATGTTGAAATCGAGGTATTGTTCCCGTCGCTGCGCTGCCTTCATTTTTTTTAACGTTTCAGGGGTTGGCACCAGAGTCGAGGAAGAGCTATTAGGATTGAAACATGAACATGTTAATTCCAACAATGAACCATAGACCGAAAGCTCGACTCGAAACTCGGGGCTGTTTCCTATACTGGCCTAGAGAGGCAGTTTTATCTGAAAGGCTGGTCACCAAATAGAAAGAGATACCTATCCATTATTCATTCTTTGTGGCATTTTGCCGTATAAATGCCCGCAACTGGGCTTCCAAGATCAAAGAGCTCAAAATCGTATGTTTTTACGATTGCAACGAAAGGGTTTACATTTCTACTCCTCTAGATTTCTTTGTCAAATTAACATCTCGGTGTGATTGATTTAGCGAGATTCTCATCTGCAGCGTTTATGATTCCCAATTTTTCGTATCTGAAGTTCTCTTGCATAGATGGGTAGATACATCGAAATCATATTTATTTTCTTAGGTAGGGGTACTTAAACGTTTCCCCAATTCATTATTATCTCACTTTGGATGAGATTCACTGTGTATAGGTACCTGATTAGTTACCTACGGTGTCATAATATCCATGGATATAATAGAATGTATTCTATGATCAGAACAATTCTATGTCATAATGACTTAGCTAACTCCTAACCATCTGGATTTCTCACAATGAAATTTGCAGTGGGTACGATAACCAGTAACAAGTTCATACATACACGCTGTGGACTGAGGTGAAAGAGGCATCTACTAAGCCTCGACCCCTATTGCGAGGTGCTTGTACTAGACCACTCACTACAATAAAAAGCCCAACCCTCCAACAAACCTGATAATACAGATACACATGTTGGCATACGTGTCTAAAGCTCCAACCTAGCCTCCAGGGTCCCAGAAAGCTTCGGATAACAATAAGCACCTAGAAGCTCCCCCGAATACCCTTACCCCTACCCCACATCCACATCCTCATCCCTATCCCCTCTCACTTCTCCCCAAACTCAAACTTACTACTCTCCCTCAACCACGTCTCAAAATCCTGGACCCTCGGCTCCCACTTCCTCAACGCCTCAATATCAACGCCATACCCGGTCGTCTCGAACCAGCTAAACATCTTGCCGACATGTTTCGCCGCAACCAGTCCTCTGACGGCCCACCCAACAACCCACCAAGCCTGGGGGAGCTCCTTCCCCCCGCTCACGCGGCGGTATATATCGCGCGCCTCGCCCAGCGTCAGGTTATCGCCCGCGAGCCCGACGGCCTGGTTCGCGAACCGCGGCGAGGAGGGCGCGAGCAGCGCCTGTGCGCCGAAGAGCCCGATGTCGCGGACGCTGACGAGCTGCAGCTTCTGCGACGCGGGCATCGTGGACCAGAGCGCCGCGAACACGGTGCCGAAGGTGCCTGGGTTCACTGCCGTGGACACATCCATTAGTAAGTGCCTAACCTACATTTGTTGTGATGTTTTGATGTTTTGAGTAGGTAGGTAGGGAAAAGTGGAGTGGGTATCAAGCGAGGGATGAAAGGGGAACAAAGCAATCACGTACGATTATCCATAAACGCCACGGGTCGCAAGATCGTGTACGTCAACCGCCCGGCCGAGGCGTCCGCCTTGGCTTTCAGGTGCGTCTCGACGTTGTGCTTCTCCCTGAAATGCGGGATGTCCGTCGGGGTGTGCGAGCTCGCGGGCTCGCCGCCGCGGTCCACGCTCGAGAACACGAAGTGGATGTTCCGCCCCTGCGCGGCGGCGGCGGCGGCGGCGTCGACGAGGGCCGTGGCCTGCGGCTCCTCGTCCGGGGGCGTCGTGTAGCTGAACACGGCGTTGATGTGCGGGTGCGCCTCGAAGATCGGCGCCGGGGTCCGGGTGTCGCCTTCCACGACCTCCAGGTCTAGGCTTGGGTACTTGGACGCCAGGGCTTGGGCCTTGGGCGAGGAGGCCGACCGGGTGAGGGCCAAGACGTTGATCTTGGGTCGGCTGCTCACAGGCTGGTCGCTTAGGAGCGCGGCTAGCTCCGACAGCACGTAGCCCCCCTGTTGGCCTGTCGCGCCGACGACTAGGATGGTGCGTGTGGGAGTAGATGTAGCCATAGTTGATGTAGCCATATCTAGTTGCTGTTACTTGTCAAACTCTTCCGTAGGAAATAAAATGAACCTTGAAAAATCCCTAGGTATGTAGGACGGCGGTCTCAGCCTTTTTTTTGTGTCGCAAGCGGGAGGCCAATTAACCCTAATTAAAGGCAACTAAAAAGCAAGTCTTTGCTCGGATACGGACAGCTTCTGGAAGCCGCCCCCCCCCGACTCTATGACACCTTTATTCAAATTTCGCCCTGAACATGAGACGGTCTTGCGAAGTCCGTTAAGGGGTTCAACTCAAAAACGCAACTTCCCGTCTCATCTGCATGGCAGCCTTGTCGGCGCCGCAGTGAATGACGAAGACTAATTAGTAAGTAATATGCGGTGTGTTTAGATATCAGACCAGATACCTACCTACTAGGTACCTAGGACCTAGGTATGCATGCATTCCATCCATATTCTGCATTCTGCAAGTTGCACATGCACCGCCAACTAGGTACTTACCTAGATAAATGTGCATATCCCGAAAGTAAATACAACTCTCGAGCCGTGAGCTTATAGTTCGACAGGTCCAGCTCGTATTACCACTTTACCACTTATACGGGGACCTCACCTTGTGAGACGCGGTGCTCGGGGCTGGCTCTCCGAGCTTGTTCTGAAAGATTATTGGAGGGGTAAGTGGCGCAGTGAAACGACGAGAGCAACGTCTCAACCATATTGACAAACCTAATATATTTTACAAACGATCTACGCCACCGTCTTAGCCCCGATCTCCTCGGTCCCGAGCATGCGTATTCAAGGCTAGGCGCGCAGAACTCGGGGGCTTGCATGAAATATGTTTCACAATACTCGGAAGCAAACAAGAAGTGAACAACCGAGGGGGATCATGAGGTAGCTTGCTCCGCTCATTATTGGTGTGTTATCTAATCATACTCATAGCTGAATCGATCTAATCGGTTTCTCGTTGGAGGATTCGTCGTATATTTAGTAGTGTTCTCTTGTGCAGGAAGGATGGCTTTTAATTCGTCAGGACTTCGGATCATCGAGAGCTGAAATCGAAATGGGCTTAGAAATCAGATCTAAATCATCGCCTTTTCCCTAGGCGCATATGCGTGGACGCCTTTCGCGAAAATACATGCATCACTCGCTCGCTTGGCCAACGTGTAGGTCGGATGACACGCCACCACACGCAAAAGTAATTAAACCATCGGTACGGATAACCAGCGTTCCGTCTTCACATCGCTGGTCCCTCCCAGGCATCTCTTCGAAGTCGACATAACCATGCTCTTTTATGTGGGAATGACAATTCCCTTTCCTTCGCAAAACCTCCGTACTGGAGATGCTGAATAAATCTGTACACGTGTCAATGAACCGCGAATGCGAACCACTGGAAATTAACGATGCAACTCACCTTGCGTTATCAACCCTAGGCTCTAGGCAGATGTTCATCGTGCGGTAGTCTGCTTGGAAGCACCAGTGCACAAGGCTCGAAAGCCACTGCTGCACTCTTCCCCTAGCCCACTCTTCGCCGATGAATACATGAATCCCCCGGTCGAAGTCTTGCACATCGTTACCCATGTAACGACCTAGCTGGTCCTCCTTTACCCAGTAGATTTCGAAGTATCCGAAAGGTACACCGTCCCACATTCCGATCGCTGGGAACGAATGCCGCGACTGTAGAGCGTTAGAAAGGAAGTTAGGCTCGTACTGACCCCAGAATGACGCGACCCTAGGATTCGACAGCCACATTTGGAGGAGCGAACAGTCGGATAAAGTATTTAGGTGAGTATTCTCCTTGTCACCTGGCCCGACAGGGCCAAGACATGGCACGGGCTTTGGAGAAAGCGACGCCACGCGGAACGAAAGGTACTTTCCTACACTTGGTATGAACCGTGTGTAGAAGACCTCGCCCATGTGTGGGGGCTTTTGCCGCAGCGGATGCCGGACATTGTTGGTCAGTACATACTGCAATGGCGCCGGAGGATAGTAAGTTGGCAAGTGAGATGACGAGTGATATGGCCCAACAGGGGAAGTAGGCGGCTCTGGCGTTAAGGCGTTAGAAAAGGATGAGACTTGGCCCGTCTCACTTCTGACTGGCGACGTAGGACGGCTGCTGTTTGGCGATCCTGGATAAGAACTATGCTTCAGTGGCTGCAGGGAGAAAAGAAAAAGTCCGGTGTGGATCTGCCAGAACATGCGTCGAGTAACGAACATGTGATCCCAGCCGTGGTTATGATCACTGGAGCTCTCTCCGACAGCCGAATCTAAAGTAGATATTAAGCCCATCCTCTCCAGTTTGGGGATCATATTTCGTGTGCGCAGGACCCCCTCTCGCTTTATTCGGATGCGCCACTCGCCTCTTGGCCTTGCATCTGGAGGAGCATGTTTTGACTGTTCCGTCAAGAGATATGGCTCAGGCTCAGGCTGCTGGAAATACCAATATAACGACACCCACATCATCATCGCTATTTGTCGCGACTGACTAGCGTGGGGTTTGAATTCGCTACTTGAGGGACTTGAGATAGAAGAGATGAAGATGGTGTCATTTTGCAAAGTCGGCTGGCTATACCTGTGAATATGACTTCGTCTAGAGCGAGGCTCGTTGTCGTCGTCTTGAAGAGTGAGACTGTGGAATGGATTCTCGGGGCTATCTTCGCTGTGTAAGACGACGGTCCAGCCTGCAGGAAATGGTGCGTGGTTATTGAGTTCGTTGGATTTGAAGAATAGGCCAGAGAAGACAGGCTGAACTGTGAAGCTCTGGCCGTCAGGCAGATGTACTATGGACGGCGACATCTGCTCGATGGATATAGGAAGGAAATGTTGATGATGGTACAATAGTACTAGGTATAGGGCTGAATGATACCTACCTAGTAGTAGCTAGGTAGAGAGGTAAGGGTCAAGGATATCAAGGATATGGTCAAGGATGTAGAAGGTGGAGGTTATTAGGTATGGTTCAAAGTATGGGTACCTTGGCTTTGGGCCTTTGGTTTATGGTTATCGATCTGATGGATCCACTGATAGCGTTTAAATAGTAAATCTTCGACGGCGTTCCCATGTGATGAGTCTGAAAATGGTAACTCGAGGACTGCCTCGTGAGTTCTGTTGGCTACCGAAAAGATGGAAAATTGATTAAATCGAATCAATACATATGCCACAAACAGGGTAACCTAGATAATATGGGACGATAACTTAAGATCAAGCATCTATTCGGAGTTAAATCGAGAGCATTGGCAAACGGCGACTCCGTTTCGCTCCCGGTACAGTTTGCTCGGTTTTCGTGAACGTCATACTACCTAGGACCTAGGACCTAGGTACTACCTAGTAGGTAGGTAGTCATACCACTCGGTTGAATGGTGAAGGTTACTGAGGACTGATAGTGGGGTTGCGAGTAACGGAACTCCCCTGTTAACCCTATTCAGGTCTTGTCAGGAGAGGGGAAATCATGGAATAGTGGTGTTACCGGTCTTAGCTCTCTTAGCTTAATAGGCCTATCTTAGATTCTTTAGTGGAGGTCTATCCATCTAGACTTTCCCCAGATTCTTGATCCCGACTCGGACAGCCGCATGCAGTCATCAGGACCATGGACAGCTCAAGACATTGGATGCGATGTACCTGAGTACCTTTTGTCTAAGAACGCCAAATAGAACGCAATAGAACGCCGTATAAGACGCCATAGATGATGGCGTCCGTCGTACCAGGTCGCGGGTATCCAATGAGCAATGAACAATTTCTAATCGACTATGATGAGAGGTTTTATTGAGGTTGTACAAGACGAACCTCCTCCTTGATAAGATCGTTATGTAAACGGTTCATTGCTCCCGCAGCTTTGATGACGGGTGTTACCAAGTACGACCATTCATGCAAGTCGATTGGAAGCTGGGGCAGCAGTGCATCCGCATCTGATATTGGATATTTGCAATGATAAGTTCAGTCATGTTCTTCCTTGTGGTATTCTAATTTTGATTGAAACCTTTCTTGCGAAAATGATTAGGTTGGTGAAAAACAGGAAATTATTTGGTGATTGATGAAAGTTGAATTGAGGGAAATGATTGAAGGAATGACGGCGGAATGCGAAAGCAAGGAGACGGGAAGAAGCGGGAAGAATCAAGAAACCGGATCGGGAATATTAGGGGTTATCATTATCAAATATATCAGGTAATCTTCTTGCTCGCCGTTTTAATCATATTCTTCTATCAGTTATTTGTCATTAGATAGGGATATGCACCAATTGATTCGTAAGTGAATGAATTTTTCCAGTTGATAGTTGATAAGCGCCTTAATTAAGCACCGGCACTCTATCTATCAGGTATATGAGTCACTCAACACTTTCAAAAACAGCATTGGAATAAGGCTGTGGCTTCCGTCGTCTTTTCAAGGTCATTCATCTAATTCATCGGGGAAGGAAAATCGCAATCATGGCGCCCAGCACAAAGCCCGGCGAGAATATGCTATGGGGAGGCCGCTTCACTGGTAAGTACGCCATTTTTCATTCGTTAATATTAATTATATTGGATTGTATATATGTGTTCCCAACGATATCGTACGAACATATTTCCAAAATCACGAATGCTTCAACGAGCGAAACCCGGAGTTGAGATCTTATCTCATTACCACTAGCTCCCAGCTAACCCCTCCTAGGCGGACTCGACCCCCTCATGGTCGCTTACAACGAGAGTATCCACTTTGACAAGGCGCTGTACAAGCAAGACATTCTGGGCAGCATCGCTTTCGCGCGTGCCAACAAAAAAGGCGGTATCCTAACCGACGATGAGTTCGCCAAGATCGAGTCCGGTCTACAGGCCGTCATGAAGGAGTGGGACGAGGGTAAGTTCGTCATCGTGCCCGGAGTCGACGAGGATATCCACACGGCGAACGAGCGCCGGCTCGGCGAGGTCATCGGCAAGGAGGTGGCCGGCAAGCTGCACACGGGCCGTAGCCGCAACGAACAGGTCGCATGCGACATGCGGATGTGGCTTCGTGACGAGCTGCGCAAGATCGAGGAGCACCTCGTCACGTTCCTAAAGGTGGCTGCTGACCGTGCCGAGCACGAGGTCGAGCACGTCATGCCGGGATACACACACCTGCAGCGGGCGCAGCCCATCCGATGGAGCCATTGGGTCATGTCTTACAGCTTGGCCTTCGCCAACGACCTAGAGCGCCTGCGCGAGGTCGTCAAGCGCGTGAACAAGAGCCCGCTCGGGTGCGGTGCCCTAGCGGGAAACCCGTTCAATATCGACCGTGACATGATGGCCGCGGAACTAGGCTTCGACGGCCTTTTGTGGAACTCCATGGGCGGAGTTGCGGATCGTGATTTTGTGGCCGAGACGCTGCAGTGGGCTAGCATGCTGATGCAGCACGTGTCCCGATGGGCGGAGGACCTGATCATCTACTCGACGGCCGAGTTCGGCTTCGTCAGGTTGGCGGACGCGTACTCGACCGGTAGCTCGTTGATGCCGCAGAAGAAGAACCCGGATAGTCTGGAATTGCTTCGGGGCAAGAGCGGACGTGTGTTCGGACAGATGGCTGGGTTCATGACCACGCTGAAGGGCCTGCCGAGCACGTACAACAAAGACTTGCAAGAGAGCTGGGAGGCTATGCTGGACACGGTTAAGACGGTCAGTGACAGCATCCAAATCGCAACAGGCGTATTGGCGACTCTTGATATCAAGCCTGAGAAGATGAAGGCAGCGCTCGACCCCTTCATGCTAGCCACCGATATCGCCGATTACCTTGTGCGAAAGGGCGTCCCGTTCCGTGAGACGCACCACATCTCAGGACGCGTTGTAGCGCTGTCAGAGCAGACCGACACACCGATGAACGAGTTGACGTACGAGCAGCTCAAGTCGGTAGATGCCCGTTTCGAGCAGGACATAGCCGAGTATTTCGACTACGAGCGTAGCGTCGAGATGCGATCCGCCAAGGGTGGTACCAGCAAGGAAAGTGTCCTTGAGCAGATCAAGGTTCTGAGGGCTGCACTCAGTGCCTAAAATTCTTCAAACATATTCTGTCAACCGAACAGGTAGACTTGGAGAGTGTCCCTTTTTTAGAGGGTAAGGGGAAAAAAAACTACTAGGTATAGACAAAAACGACCAGTTATATTGATGAGTTCCCTAGGCAGCACAGATCCGCAAATGATACCAAAAACCAATTACAGAACCCTCAGATTTCTTTATATCTCTATGTGCAAGTAATGTTTGGGTATAATGGCTCATGACTCGTTACTTTCCTCCGGTTTATGTCTATCGTCCTTCTCGCGATTGCGGTCCTCCCGTTCGTGATCTTTCCTACCAGTTTTCTCTTCCTCGTGCTCCAGGACCTCTCTAACCTCTTTCCCGCCAAGATCCTTAGTCTCATCCCAATCGACGTCATAATCCTCCGCTACGTTCCTAATTTCACGCCTTAGCGCGTTCGCGTCGTGTACCAAGGCCTCCCACTTTTGTAGATTAAACCCGCGTTCCTGGTACAAAATGTTCTGTCTCTTCGAGACGGTGATCTTGAGTGCGGCCTGGTAACTGAGGTCCCGACTCATAAATAGGAACCACAGATAACCGCCCATGATCGTCGTTAGACCAGCCAGGTAGGTGATGGGCTCCATCAGATCCCAGCCAGCATCAGTATGAAATGTCAGCCAGTACACAGCGCCCCACCAACCCGTCAAAGCGACAAACCCAGCTTTCGCAATACGATGCGCTCCGCGATGAGCCAGCATATCGCATTCATGCTTAATCTTCGACATCTCGTCGACTTTTTTGGACATGCGCTGCAGCCGAATACGCATGTAATGAGTGCGGTCGTTGAAGCTAGGCACCCCGACTCGTAATTCGACATTGTGGCCGGCGATCTCTATGGCGAACTCCCTACCGCGTGCGGCGTCGCGGATAAAATCGCCAATTTCAGTACTGCTGCTCCATCGAACCCAATCCTGGTGCTCGGGCGGCGTATCAGCCCCTTCGCGCCCAAGTCCCGAATAGGATGCGATATTCGGCTCCTTTCTCCCTATGCCCGTCTTCCGGCCCGTCTCATCTCGCTCGGATCCTTCTGCTAAGAAATATATGCTAGGCATCTTCTCGCGGCCGTCTTCATCGTGAACAGCGGGGAGTTCGGCTTGGATCAGGCGTTCGAGGTAAGATAGTGGCTGCTGAGGGTGGACGAGTAAAGCCAGGGGTTGGATGTCTTCATTTTGGGCGAGTGATCGAAACTCTCCCTTATTACCCTGTTCGTCGTGTGTGGCATCGACGGGAAGAGGAAGTATTAGTTTTAGAAGCCGGGTTGGTGTCGTGAGAAGTTTGCCTAGGCAGTCGGTGGTTAATCGCCATGTTTCCTAAAAGGCCCCTGAATGTAGAAGAGAGGTTAAGTACCAACCTTTTGTCATGGATTTATTCATATTACGTCTCGAATCGCTAACGGGAGGCTCATCGGCGCCCTCCCTTTGCCAAGGGCGCCTGATTTGATGTTTGGTAGCTTCTTCAATTCCGGCTTTCACTTGATTCTCGTGTGCAGCTTGATCCCTCTGATTCGTCTCCCTCGCCGTCTCACTGTTAAGCTGGGACTTTCTTGCATATTGAGTTAATGTAAAAGATCGACGCAAAATAGGTACTGCATTTCCTCTCCGATCCGAAATAATAGTACATGAATTAGGAAGTGAATTAGGAAGACGGCCACCGGAAAACTGCCATAGGCTGGAGGTTGTTGATCGGGAATACGCCCTAAACACATAGCTCATTGCTGCTTTATTTCCTGCTGAATTAGATTTATTAGATTAGGTAGGGCACAATTAGGTTTCTGAGACAACCGAATATTTATTTTATTTATTTGATATCGACGAAATACTTGCATCATTTGCTTCCAAGCTTGAACAAGCTCCTAAAGCTAAAGCTAAAGCTACCGGAAGGGAAGCCCCAGAGCTCTTCCATGCCTTGTTTCGCTAGTGACGTCATGAAATATTGTCCATCTTATCAATTGGCTATTTGCACGTAACCTCGACTCAGATGGAAGCTCTTATCTCTTATCTCTTTCTGTGATTTTCTGAGCAAAGATTCGCCAATTCTTTCCAATCCATCAAGTTCATAATAATGTCGAAATTCAATCAGAGAAAGCTCCATGCCCCGTCGCCTACTCCGTCATGGTTTGGCGATCATCTCTCTTTACAACATAGATGGACTCACATCAAACATAAGGAGACTCTTCCAATGAGCAATCCACATATCGAAAGATGAGATTATTTACAACATCTAAATTCGTCATTGAACAGTGCGTACGCCGTATGTACGCTTTCTGGTGCGAACTACCCAGTGCAGTGCCAGACACTTTCTGCCACAAGATCCTAGGCGGGTAGAGAGTCGTTTCAGCTAAGCAGTGGGGCTTGTCTCGCCCGAAGCCTGAAGGTCAAAATCATTCCCACAATTGTTTCAAATGATTCGTCAAGTAAACTCACGATTGGCAATTGATGTCAACAAACCTGTACTATATACAAGACTGCCTACGCCACATAGCGCATGCAACGACTACCAACTACCTACCAAAAAGGGTGCCCGAGTGCCGTGACTAGTATTGTGGGCTGGTTACGCGGTTGGTGACTCCATCAACAGCAAGTGTCAAACAGCAGCGATCCCAAACGCCCGAACTATCGAGTTTCGTTTCTCGCAAGAGTTGACACAAGTTCACACATATACCTACCTAGGTAGCCACGCGTCCGATAGTTGACATAAATCCCTGTTCCAACTACATACCTCTTCGACAAGTCTCATAACCATGTAGTGAGTGAGTTATGGCAAATGCTATCAACATTCAACGTTGGTAGTATTCTGCAGCGACACTGAATTGAGTGTTGGAAGGAATTTGTCTAAATTCTTATGCGCTTATTGATCAATATTTACCTAGCTATTTATAGGTCCTTTGTATTTCTTACGCTGTCAACCACTAGAAAATACGGGCTAGGCCGCCAACCAGCGTTAATCAGCACCAATCAGACCTGGTCAAAGACTGACGATCCTAACGAACGTTTCGCTTAACGCTACCCCAGAGGCAGCTCAGCCCAGCCCTACCAAAGCTATCCCCTGTTGCCTAGAGTTTTGATTCTTACGAGGCCTAAGCACAGCTGCAACTCGGATGACGGCAGTCTCAACTGCGTGTAGGACTAACGATTTCATAGGTATATTTGACATGGCGCCCAATCCTCAGCGGCTGTAGACAAAAGATTGGTAAAGCTCATACATATTATATATAAACTATTGTTCATAGCTGCTTAAGCTTATGCCGAACTGATCAATCGTAACCCTGGTGGTCACTCTTAATTTATCCCATTCAAAGAATATTATACTTATATCACTTTGTTTCACTACAGCTTTGTCCATACCATTGCTTTGTGGTTGGTCTACCATATATTTCCACGACGAACAAGTGTATTGTCCATTTGGAGAAGCAATTCAGAACCTTCATTTTATTTTATTTTATCTTATTGCAAGCAACATAAGTCAACATCGAGCGTGCTCCCAGTTACCGTCACATCTCATTACTCCTTATTCAAAACCTCAAAGTTCCTAACATCGGAAGACGTCAACATGGGGAGCATCGGAGACAACTTCAAGAACCAGTTGATCATCGGCCTTGCTGTTGGGGCTGTTATTACTGTGGTTGTCTTAACACTGGTCTGTGTTCTCGCTCAATGCGGACCTCGTATGTGTGGTCGGATTGATAGAAAGGAACGATGGTTTGAGCCAACGCTGGAAGAAGGCCACATACAAGAAACACCCCTAGTACCGCCTATATCTCAAGAGAAGGGGTTTGCGTGACGAAGAGGTGGACAATCATAATATTTGACACCACCGATCGAACCATCGAATTATTCAATGAGGTTCCAAAAACCCTCTTGACCCCCCGGAGAGATTAAAGACGCCGAGAAAATCCGGCCTGGAGAAGTTGAAGACATGCAGAGCTAGGCGGTAGCGCCGTAAGCCACATGTACAACGTTAGATCAGAAGCGTCCATCCGACACGCGGACCCCGAGCTCGACACCGGACGAAGCCCCGCCACTTATACAATAACAAGCAGACTCGATTGGATTTGCACTCATTATTGGAGTTAGGCAGGGAGTTTGGGGCAACTCATCTCGACTACATAAATTTGCTCTGGAGTAAATTTATTCAACGGTCTACGATGAAAATTGAGGCCTAATATTACGGAGGGGGTGCTAATGATACTTATCAACGAGATGAGGAAGTATTCATGAATAGCAACATGTCGCAACAACATGAATGATTATTAAAACTAACAAGTCAGGGATTCTATGAAGCCACTGCTTCAGGTCCTTATTAGATATTAGAACGATAGACACATAGCATAGACACACCTGGTAATAGTCTAGACTATTAGATAGCTGGCAGCAGCATCAAGCTCAAATAACAATTCAACTTCAAAACTAGACCCATTCTTAACCGTATATGATTTTCATGGATGCAATCCGATAATTCCAATTTGGAACTAATACAATGACTTAGGGCATCCGTCAAGAAAATGATTGGCCCATCTATAAATATTATGATTAGCGATCGAGTCTAGTCAGCATATTCGGATGTGCTAGTAGGGATGGTTCCCCGGCCTGTGGCCCGTCGCGTAATCCATACCATCAATCTTATTCTCGAATCGACAATAAATCTTAGAGGTACCGCTCATCAAGTGCTCAACGACGACTTCGCTGAAAAAAATGGAGTCAATCACATTCCCAAATCATACATTTCCAGTAAAGTTCCATCGAAAGCATCTTCCTAATCACATTACACTGATCTATATGATTTGTTCATGCTTGCGTGTCCAAAGTGACGAAGACAATGGTCGATAATCATCCGAACTCCAGCTGCTCTGTTTGCAAGCCCCTTATTATCCCACCGGGCTTCTGTAGTGCAACCGCCCTTCAGCAGGCTTCCGATAAGGGCTGTACAATATGCTCCCTCTTCTGCGCTGCACTGTCGGAGAAGCTGGATCTCACAAGCCCGACCATACAGCGCGTCGATTCAATTGGCGGCTATGGGTTTTTTAGTCTGGTGGCTGGTCCAGCTAAACCCAGGTTCACATCCGGGTCTCTATGGGAGCACATCTCCGTTACGCTAGCATTGGACGGAGGTACGCATTGACATGCACGTTCCAACTATGTAGGTAGGTAGGTGCGTTAACAACATCTTGTAGAAGGACACCGCCCTCCTTCGTTAGAATGGCTTCCTATCCTAGAGAAAGCGCCGTTGTCGCGGACCAAGGAGGGGGATATTCAATTAATCAGAGATCGCATCGAGGACTGTCGAAACAACCACCCAAACTGTCCCGGTTTCCATCCATCTTATCTTGACAACTTACCAACACGCGTCATCGATGTTGGGCTCGACGGGAAAAGGCCATTCTTACACCACTCCTACAAGGGGGAACGGGCTCCGTGTCTTGCTCTAAGTCACCGTTGGGGCGACCCAAAATCTTCGCACAGGAAACTTCTTACACTCACAGAGAATGTGTATTCTCACTGTAAGGGCATACCTCTTGAAGAGTTTCCGAGGACGTTTCGGGAAGCTATCGAGGTTGCGCGAGGGCTAGGGATTCAATACGTTTGGATAGACTCACTTTGCATAATTCAGAACGACCCAAGGGACTGGGAAGCGGAGGCAGGCCGCATGGCCGATGTGTACTCCAATGCGTTCGCTACTATATTTGCGGATCGTGCGATACACAGCGACGATGGCCTCTTCCAGAATGAAAAGGACAGGAGTACCCCGCGCTCAGTTCGAGTCCTCAAATACAAAGACAGGGGTTCCGGGAACACGGCTAGAGTCCTAGTACAGACGCAGATAAACACAAACACCGCGAACTTCGCCACAGAAGTGCGCGAGCCCTTCTGCCAAGCGGACCAGGCGCAGAGCCAACTGGCCGGACGGGGGTGGATCCTCCAGGAAGAGTGCCTCTCCCGACGGCGGAACCACTTCGCTGAAACAGAGCTGAGGTGGAAGTGTCCAACAACCGCCAACTGCGACTGCGGGCTGCCAACACCCCCCGACATGGCCGACCCGACGGCCAACTTCTCCATCCTGGTCAGACCCGGGAAGGCGGCCAAGATGCAGCCGTGGAAGACCTCAGGATGGCTGTGGCAGCAGCTCGTCGAACACTACTCGGCGAGGAGCCTCAGCTATGAGACGGATAGGATGATTGCGCTGGCAGGTATCGCGACAAAGGTCCCGGAGCAACGGCAGAATTACCTTGGGGGGCTGTGGCGGAAACATTTGGACACTGGCATACTTTGGAAGGCGGCCGGTCCGTGTCGCAGAACAGCCGAGTACGTCGCCCCGTCTTGGTCATGGGCGTCTGTGTCGGGAAAGATACGGTTTATCCCGCTCTCGCAGGACACACGGTTTGTATGGGAGATCCTTGAGGCAGAGTGCCTCTTCAGTGGCTCGAACAGTCATTTTGGTAAAATCGCCTCGGCGCATCTGAAGGTTAGGAGTAAAGTCGTCCATGTCAATGTAGAGGAGAGGCCGCAGAATATGAGAAAAGAGATTGCGCAAGAGCGATGGGATAGCGGGAATGCGACTTTTAGGCCTAAGGGCGATGGGGTCAAGTATCTGACAGTGATGCCGACGCGACTATTTCCTAAGTGTACCCCCCCTTTGCCTACAATGTTGGAGCTGGACGTACAGAGCGATTGGGATGTCTTAACTTCATCAGAGGCCCAAGCTGACTTCCGTTTGCTATGTGTCGCTCTGGTGGATACATTCTGGGAAGGTTATCCTGCGGAACGTGCGTTATGCCTTCTCCTTAAGCGTTCATCAACGGAGGGCAATTCCTGGGAAAGGGTTTGCTATGCGTTCCTGAAAGGTACGTGGAAGTCTTGGGAACCCTACACCTTCGATGAAGAAATTATGATATTATAGATATTTAGAAGCTAAACGAGATGTTTTCGGTGGCCTTATTTGCAAAGCGTTTGAAACAATGGCCGGGCGCGATGCAAGTTCCCGTGAGACCTTGGTCCATCACTCCTCCAGCGCCTCCCATTCGAGGAATAAATGTATCCGCATATTAAGGTACACGTCTGCCGCCTTTCTCCAATAACCTTGGAACTCTGAACGTTTTACCCACTGGTTGTTCATATCACTACCTATCTAGTACCTACCTCCAGCTATCTTTTGTCGAAGGAAATTTCGCGAAGACCATGAGCTCAGCACGACCGAATATGATTATCGAGGGCACGAATTTATCTATCAGTGAGCTAGGTTCCCTTAGATTGATGCAGCGCTCACAGCAAATCATTGAGGCCCGAGCGAAGGGGTTGGGTGACACGACTTCATCACCTCAGATTGTTGTATGTGGCAATCGATCCTCGGGGAAGAACTCGTTCTTAGAAGGTCTTACTGGAATACCATCCCCCCAAGGAGATGGTGGATGTACTAAATTTCCTATCGAAATCGTCTTTCGCTACATCGATGCCTCCCTGCCAGAGCAGATCACAGCAAGTCTACTTCCCTGCAACGATCGATCTCCCGGAATCCAGCATGCATTCAGAAAATTCCAACTGTAATTCGGGTATCATGAGCTTTATATGGACACCAGTTGCAAAAGATTTAAAGAAGACTTAGCATTGAGTTAATGAATTGAAGTTGATCGAGAAATGACTACTTACTACGTACCTAGTGATGAGGGTCTAGAGGAGAAGGTGCTATCCGCACCTCATAGGGTTTAAAAAGCTTCGATCCACCAAAGCACCAAAGTGGTTTTCTACGATTCATGAACAATACAACATCTTTTCGTCTTCTAATTCTTTTTCTCCTACTAGGTAGGTTGGTAGGTTGGTAGGTACTAGGTATATGTTGGAGTAAGATTTTGAGAAGAGGTACCCTCGAAGCTCGGGCAAACTTAAGGCTTTTGTGTAACCCTTCTGCGGGGTTCCTATGAAGGAAGCCTTAGAAAGCCTTAAGGCACAAACGATAAAATGATCGCGAAAACCTTCAAATACACTACCTACCTACAAATTAAATATAAAATATATAAATCAGTGTCCTATAAAACGAACAATAAGTCTTTTTTTCCCCCTCAATTTGTCCTTATACGTCGCTCGCTATGGCGAATCGTTATCGTTGCACTGTCTGTGACGAGGAGTTGTATCATTATTATAGTGGATGTGAAAATTGTCAGGATTTTCTCAGGGATAGCGACGAGGAGGATCCAGAGATCCGGTGTATAGCTCACGACTATGTAAACTGTGGTATGTGCGATCCAGACTATTCACCTCCATCCCGATCGCCGCCGCCATCCCCATCCCCATCGCCATCGCCATCGCCATCCCCATCCCCATCGCCGTCGCCGCCGCCCCAATCGCCGCCGCTATCGCCATCGTCTCCCCAATCCCCGCGTCCCTTCGTTGATCATTGTGATATCTGCGATTTGGGCTTCTATACAAACATGGCTGCCGACCATCACAAACAGGAGTTTCCCTCCGGTTGTGAAGAGCATGAAATATGTTTTGGAGAGCTTGATGAGTTTGAACATGCCAACTCATATAAGCATACTCGTTGCTTCCTTCGGCGTTGCGACGGAGAGTGCTATTTCGCTTCAGGAGACCATCATCATCGCGACGTTTGGAATCATATAAAAGCAGTGTATAATAAGGCGCGATAAGGCTCTTAACCTGGCTCATTATCTATCACTTACTTAGTAATTAGTTTCCGCGAGTTGGGGTGATTACGAACCGCGGAGGTATTGAAGATCCCCACACTAAAGATCAAGGTCTAGAAAAACTTGATGCCTTTTTCTGCTGCCTACACGCCAGATCGTCACAGCGTTTTACTCGAGATATCATATGAAAACTGAATAACTGGTTCAGCTGCATTTCTCTCTCGAAAATTAACGATAGAGAGGCCTCGTCTTGTCGCCAGCTGTCTCAACTTCGGATCACCGTATTTCCCGTCGCCTCGACATATTCAAAAACGCCACAAAGGGATGCAGGGTATAGTAACAAATCTTCCGGCACGAGTAGTAACCTTCCACAAAAAGCTGTCAGACTTGTATGAGTTACCAAAGATCATCGAAGAAGTCTCATCCTCGATAGATGCTCATAATCCTGATACTTTTGGGGCCGACAAAACCGTTGCTACCGATATCTTGCGCATTCAATTCATAGCCTCTACAGTCTTCAACATCACCATCGTCGATTTACCGGGGCTAGTCCCTTGCGATTTCTACGGAACTAGTTGGTTCCTACCTTTCAAGCTCAAACACGGTCACCGTAGCTGTTTTCGAAGCAAGTGACATCGACACTAGAGAACAGAGCAGCAAACACCTAGTCTTGAAACACGACCCCCATTTTAGCCGGAGCGTCGGCGTCTTCACAAAAGCAGACCTCTGCAATTCAGAAAATAGACACAATGTCGCGGCTCGGATCAAAGAATTGGATGCGAAATTGCCACATCTTCAATTTTGCCTCCTCCCTCCACCGTCAGAACATCAACGCAAGTTTGACATATTCTGTCAGGAGGTCTGGAACAAAATACGTCCTCACGGGAGTCATGTGGGTCTAGAAAATCTGAAGAAATTTGTACAGGAGCTGTTGGAAGAGAAAATTAAGTGTGAGCTGCCGAAGGCCTGTTATGAGATCGAGGCCAAGCTAGGTAAAGTTGAAGAAAAGATGAAGCTACTCGGAAATGAACGAAGCACAATCGGTCAAATTCGTTCGTCGCTACTGGGCACGACTATGCGCTTCTTCCAGCTCGCCCAGGCTGCCCACAACTGCTATTATGAAGAAGCCACAACGGGCTTCTTCTCTGCTAAACATAACAGACTTCGACCACAGATCCACACCACCAACAAAGAATTCTCCAAATTCATGGTTGACTACGGAGTAAGGAGAACCGAGACCGAATCTCCATCTGTTGAATCAACAGATGAGATCCACCCAGGGCAGCTATCTGTGACCCCAGAAGAAATGTTGGGCTGGATAGAAGATGTTAGTCCCCATCAAGTTATTCACTATCTGGTATACTTAATCCTTTGCTAACCTATCTCATAGAACCTTTCCCAGAAAAGTGGCCCTAACTTCCCTGGAAACTTCAGCTATATGTCTCTTGCTGAATTGTTCCGGGAGCAATCGAGCCGTTGGCCAGCGATTGCAAAGAACCACATCAAGCGCGTAGATGAGATGATATCTGCATGGGTTACCAGGGCAGTAGAGGAGATAACCCACGAGGATCACCTACGTCATCATATCATGTCTCTCTGTCGGAAGGGTCTCGATGAGACGCGGAAACTTGCGTATGATGAGCTGGAAAAATTGATTGCCGACGAATCCGGGCAACTAATTACCTACAGTGACGGTTGTGAAGTTGAGGTAGATCGGTCCCAAGACTCATCTACTATGCAGGTTCTCAAGTCCCTCGTATTGGATGCTTTTACAAGTACAGGGGATAGCAGAGGAATATCTGTAGCAACTCGCACTGGCGGCACACAACTTGTGCTAGATAAGGACGAAGTGGCTAAGAAAATAAGGAAAATAAACGACCAACTCGAAGGGATGTCAGATCCTATGGATTTACTAAAACAAGGTTGCCAGTACGCTAAGACAACCTTGGACTCTTATTACGAGGTATTGAACTCACGTTTCTCTGAGATCTTCCGTTACTAACATCAAGAATAGGTGGCAATGAGAAGATTTGTCGATAACGTCTGTCGCCAAGTAGTTGAACGTCATTATATGAAGAGACTTCCAGGCATATTCAGCCCTCAGACAGTTGCCGAGCTGAGTGACGACAGCCTCTTACTAATCGGATCTGAGCCTCAGACACAACAGAACCGGCGACCTCAACTTAAAGCAGAAACACATAGCTTGCGTGAAAGCCTTGCAAATCTCCAGAAACCTCTCTCGATCTAGAGCCGCTGTCGCCCATCTCAATGATGAAAGTCGGAGGAATCTTGCCAGACGGTCGGCAACCCTGATAGGTATCTACAAGGAAAAGGGACATGGTCAAAGCGTGTTTGTTATTTTATTGATTTCCATCCTTCAGAAAATTCAAGGAATCAAGTACCTAGGACCTGGCTAGAATAGTTCAAATTGTATGAAGCAGTTTTAAGTCACAGTACACCATAGATATTCACGAGAGACGAGAATTCGGTGAATCACGTACGTGATTTATATTCCGAAACTAAACGAATGTGATCAAGGCCATGACAAATTTCAAATCGGAATAGAAGCAAATCCAAGCATTCCACCACTCATCCATCGTGTTCCTCATCCAAGCTCTCCAGCTACTTCAGTTCTCCACAGAGTTCACAAGGTTTGGCAGTATCCATTTAGAGAGAGACACAGTTGAGGGCACTGATAGGAATGGTTCCCTGTAATGAGACAAAATCATTGTTAGAAATAGGTAACCCTACTCATATCTCGATGTTATGGTTAAGATGGCATCACTTACCGATGAGCTGGTGTCACAGCAGTAAGCAGTGCCGCCGCAGGAGTTGCCCAGAATGTTGAGGGTGCAAGAGAGAACACCGAGAAGGCCAGAGCAGCAGTACTCGTAAGGCTGGTCGTTGGTGCAAGAGCCTCCGCTGGTACGGGCTGTAACGTCAGCGGGGGCAGCGATGGCGACGGTGGCCAAGGTGACGAGAGTGGTGAAAGTGCTGAACTGCATTTTGAATGCTGTGAGAGAGTCGGGCTCGTTTGAAGAGAGAGACTGAAGTGCTTGAAGTGAGCTGGAGATTGTTGAGAAGGCTGAAAACTGAAGACTGTTGATCTGCGGTGCTGTTTCTAACTCTAGACTTCGAGGAGGTTTGACGAGCTTTATATATCTGTTGACGGTGGCTTGTCGTTGTACATGGCTGCTTTTATTTCCGCAGTGCCTTGCGTTTTCGGATGTGATGCTGCATGCTGGGCAATCTCTTCTGTCAAGATAGCCAAAATGGCGCTCCGTGTCGGATGTGATCTCGCAGTGATCTGTCCGATCGAGATGAGAGCCAATTGAAGCTGGACCACGAGAGCGTCTAATCGCCGCCACAATCCCTTTGACAAGGCCACTTCATTGCACCGTGTGACACTTGTCGTATGTTGAGTACTGGATAAAATTCAGGTTTCGATGCAAGCCACTGCAGTACAAATTATTTCAACCAGGTCTAAAGCCTGCCATCCAATCAGGACTGGCAAATCAATAATCAGAGCTGCGTCCCTACCCCGGCCTCCGGTATATACTTCAGCTCTCCATCGTGTAACCGAAATTCTAGATCCATGCCGCATGGTGTAGAGACATGCAGCTTTCAAAATATGACAAAAGTTTACGGGAGTCATGATCGCCGGTCATGATAGCTAGCTCTACGTTATAGGCTGCATATATGATCTATCGTAGACGGGAAGACACGTTCTCGACCCAGAGACTTGGTCTTGATCGGTCGGTGAACTGTCACTTACACGAGGCGACCGTTGTAGTCAATAATACTACCAGAGATAGCGAGATTCTGCAGCTAATTACCGACGAGACATGCTTAATAACAAAAGGCAATTTACTTTTAATATAGCTCACCTGCAGGAAATAGGGACGACTCGCACAGCGTCAATTAGTTGTTCACCGTGTGGTAGCACAGTATATGAGTAAACGTCAGAGGCATTTTTATGGATCTGCTTACAATGCATGTTATAGGAGCAGCTAGCCAGCCTTATTCTCTATCTTGCATGATTGGTGGTGTGTTCACGGCCTTATACTGGCCGATGTAAGCCTCATGGGGTAGGTTAACTAGTCAACTATATTCTCAGATACTTTTAGGCCTCAGCAATTTCTTACTCGTCGACGCTTTCGAACTGCTAGCTCAATCCTACAATCCAAATAAATCGACAGCTTAATGGCGGTGTAGAGGGATCCTAGTTCCGGGGGATACCTCAAGCTGTGGTCACGATGGTGATGGCAATCAATATACCTACCTACACATATAGATGCTGAAAATGACTGCTCAGCGCGGAATATCAGAGCCTATACTCTTGATGGTCTAGAGGCTGTAAGAAACCCTGCTATAACAGCATATAATATAACATCAGATCGAGTCTGACCAATAACAGCGTATATTTCTTTGCGGAGATCTCAGAATTCCATCCGGGGTTGGCTTAGAGATCCAAATATTATACGACAGGGGCATCGATTCAGCTAGCAAGGGGGGAGGTTCCGGATGAAATGTCTTGTACCGAGACGACACCTCTTCGACTATAGTCGCCGCGTAATCCGCCTTTACATCATAATGCCACTATTCCCAAGTAAGAATATTCGATCCGTGAGCTAGCTGCAAGTAAGCAGCCCATATCCAAGAAAGAGAAACAATTCCATTCAACCGCATCCAGTAACCAGTTTGCAGGAATAGCCTAACAACTAGCCAACTAGCTTCTCACCACCGCCAGCCTTGGAATCCTTCAATACTTGATGATTCCGATTCGATGGTACCTATGGGCGTGACAGGTTTTGTTGCTGAGTTGTGAAGTCAGCTTTGGGAAAAGGCGACCCCAATCATACGACCGAGAGGCTTTTGATTTGCCGCACGAGCTAGCGGTATCTTAGCTGTGTTCAGCCACTTCGTAAGGGGACCTCTTTATGTTACTCAGGTTTAGCCTGCGCTACATAGAAACGGCAATTGAGAATAGAGAGTGCTGATTGGTAAGAAATGTCGTGAACCAAATCGAGATATCAAATTTTATTAGAGATAGGGATGAACCCCATTCAGATTTGCTTTCTTCGCACATCGCAAATACAGTCGGAGCCGATGATACGGCTCGATGGAATCGGCCCAAGGTCCTTAGCTTCTATGACGAATGCGGAACTTCTAATCGAAAAAGAGCTGACTATAATTAAGTTAACTTGCAGAAAATATGCATAGGTATGGGGTACCATCGATCGGGACCTTACCTGGACGCGCTCCATCACGAGCAAGGTTGACATTCATTGCCGTATAATGACAGGCTTTTTTTTTTTCAGTTTAGCTCGCAGCATATTTCATTGCTGTAGGCTCCCGACCCCTCAGTACCCACGATAATCTAGACCACTAGCCGAATGTCACAACACGAGGACTTGGGCATGCAAATTATTGGGAGATGTTAGAATATGCACCTTACCGGAGAACGGGAAACGTATAGATGAAAAGGTGCCTTAGGCTGCATGGATTGTAGAACTTAATAAGCTGTGTCTGGTTTCCAGCTGCCAAAAGCAAGCTTCAGCGCTACAATACGAACGCCACGTTTACTCTTGAAGAACCCCGGGAAATGGCCCATGTAGGACGGTCTAGGCCATCGACTTTCTCCGAAAATAAGATGACCGTTGCACTGTGAATTATAACTCGAGACTCTTCAAAAACAATGCTACCTAGTAGCCTATGAGTTTTGGTGTTAAATCATGATCAGCGCGAGGCTCATGTGCTATATGCGGCTCATCGAGATGTTGCAATCTTGGTGAAAATTACAACATTCATCTCTCAACAAAACCCAAAATAAACAACACCACCAGGCCACCAATTTCTCCAAATCTACTTCGGGCAGCGAGTTTCACCGCTTGTATAGAAAGAAAGGTCGCCATGCATCTTCTGCAATTTCTAGAAGTGAGGAGAATGCTTACCTGTAACCAATGGGAATAGATCCGTACCGATGCAACCGCTTGGTGGTGACAAGGTGGTGGCAAGCAGCTCAGATCAACTGACCTACATAGCGTCCCCTGCTCCCGTGTCAGCCGTGTCAAGGGATCGTAAGTTAGTAGCAATCGATTTATCAGTTTTGACGACCGAGCCATTGCTAGATTCAGTCCCATTTCAAACCCCCATAGATATGCCCACTCAACTTGAAATGCGAGAAATGCGAAGCGTCCCATCCATCCTCCGCACGAGTTAAGCTTTTCCTCATTTCCTGAGGGTATGCGATGTCGACTACTTGTCACCTAAAAGAGGAATGAAGAGATGCTGGATATCGGGCTATGAGTGGTCATTCGATTTTCCTCCTACTAGGTAGCGATAATCTGGCGCGTCACATCCCGTCCTGTCCATCCAATCATACCAATGCGTGTTCTTAGTCTCACACTTAGCCAGCGCCTCAAGGGGTTCCCGGAATATCTGAGCTGAATCCCCTCAACTAAAGATGACAATCCGGCGGTCGTTTTGCTCCGTGAGCCAACCATCTTCATATTGTTTCCAAGATGGGATTAGAGATGCGGGGAGGCGGAGTTAGCAATAAACATAAGACATCCTAAAAGGTGACGGAAAGCATCATGGGCTCTGCTTCATCCCCCCATCGATGTCGTGTTGGATTTTCCAAGCAATCTCTCCTCAAACTCATCATCTGTCATCTGAGTATTAATCACTTCAACTCAGCAGCCATCAAAAGGTATGTGTATGAGATGGAGTGATGGGATATGAAGGGGAATACCCTGTTGTTCATATCTTCCTTATGCACGTCTTATGCCTCGATTGCGACAACTAAAAGCTTCGAAAATCGAGACCAAAAGACCTCACCACCCGCATAAGGGGAAGATTGTAGTCGGCGAATAGTAATTTAGTGCTTTTACTTCCATAGTGTAGTAGCAACTCATTCGATCGAACTCGTCAAGACGCCACAACACCAGCCATCTTCTCCTAATATCCCCGTCACCCTCCTTCAGCAGAAGCTCGAATATTATCTGCAATTTCAAGCAATCGTACAATTCGGCCCAACAACCAGGCGGAAGGGACTGGATCGCGGCTTGAGGGCAGCCTATATGATAGCTTTACGTAAGCTCGGCATCGCCCCTATCGTACCATCGTATGTTTTAAGCTGCAGCTGAAAGACCATTTCCATTTATCGTTTGATTCGTGCTTCCAAAAACAATACTTAGAGCATACGCCCCGAAATCCCGATATATCCAGAGAAATGCGGGATTCGAGTCCGCTCAAAACCATTGTAAAATATTTCATTGATTAAGAGCTTTCGTTAATATCGATGAGATTCTTGATATCCAATTTGATTTGAAGTTATCCAGCACTGAATAAGAACACCCTCTTCCTCCCTCTCTCCCTAGGTGTGTTAAGTGCTTGTCGCTATCATCTGCGCAATTTTTTTTATTGCGTTGCTCGACCATAGAAACTTACTATGATTCACCCCGTAACCTGATTCTTGTAACCGCTCATGTAGCACGAAGTCACGGACATTCGAGATGGGTATGGTAGAGTGAAGCTGATTTTATTGCGTTCGGTGACATAGTAAAAATGATAGATAACATTGATTTACCAGCAAACACATAAGTAAACAATACTAGAATAAACCATAACGCACCTTTCTAGACGATTCAAGAAAGAGGCGCGATGTTCGGTAGTTGTAAAGTTAGTGGCTCGGACAATTTACGATCTCGAAGTTAGGATAAAGTTAAGACTGCCGACTGCTAGAGCAAACTTTCACGTGGCTAGCAGCTGCCAGTTGCCAAGGGACGTCATTGCTCGCTGCCCCACGCCCCACCAACCTTCCAAAACATCTAACTCCCCAAAGGTAAGAACATTCCCGCTTTCCGATTTCCATCTAAGAATATAGCTGCTTACGACGAAACGAGAATCTACATCCCTACCCGCGTGTAACACACGTTATTCAAACCTAAATCCCCTATATCGACGACATCTCTTATCCGACTCTATTATTTGCGCACTCATACTTCGACAGATCGAACGTCGCAAGCCTCGCTTGGAACAACACAACCTCCGACCTAAGCTAACGTCTCACCCAACCCCACCGTCACCACCACCACAATGAACCGCCTCTTCGGCAGCGCGCCCAAGGTGCCCAAACCGACGCTGAACACAGCGATCACGAACCTCGACAGCCGGATCTCCTCCTTCGACGTGAAGATCGCCTCTCTCAACGCGGAGCTAGGCACCTACCAATCGAAGATGTCCAAGATGCGGGACGGGCCGGGTAAGAACGCGCTGAAGGCGAAGGCGCTGAAGGTGCTGCAGCGGCGCAAGCAGTACGAGTCGCAGCGCGACCAGCTGCAGAGCCAGGTGTGGAACATGGAGCAGGCGCAGACCATGCAGGACAACCTGGCCGGCGTCATGACCACCGTCGACGCCATGAAGACCACCCAGAAGGAGCTCAAGAAGCAGTATGGCAAGGTCGACTTGGATAAGATCGAGCGCATGCAGGATGAGATGGCCGATCTGATGGATGTAGGCAACGAGATCAATGAGACGCTGAGTCGTGGCTACGAGGTCCCCGACGACGTCGACGAGGCCGAGCTCGATGCTGAGTTAGAGCTGCTGGGTGCCGAGATGGAGATGGAGGGGGGTATGGAGGCTGGTGGCGTGCCGGATTTCATGAGGGATGAGGTCCCTGATTTCATCGATGAACCGCCCGAGACGGCCAAGGTGCAAGAGGCCGCGCGGTGATGTTACAAGGCTATCCCTACTTACCTAAACTACGAAGCATTTAAGCGCAATGCAGATGGTTTTTTAAGGAGTTACAGGTGTTCTTCACATAGATTTAGCAAGGTCTGAATTCAATATTGTTTCATCATCTTTTATTATACTCTATTTAGTTAACATAGTTTCCATTATGCCATTTCACAGGCAGTACTTCGACCAACTTTAGTATATTCGCGTCGAATGGGCCTGTGGTCGTCGGCGCCAACTGTAGTTAAAGTATACTGTGTGGAAGCTACGTGGTCCCAAAAAGCTACTTACTCTACTGTCCCAAAAAATGCCGATGCCTCTTCTAATTCCGGGTCTCCATTGCAGAAATCCCAACCCACAATCGTACTTGTTTGGCTACAACAAATGATTCGCCGTGCGTCAAATTGCAGTTTGAAGATCCGGGCGGGGCTTGTATCTTGCGCGTGGGGGATATGAGGGTGCTGCTGCTGCTGTTGTTGTTGTTGTTGTTGCCCCTGATCCTGAGCCTGTGACTGATGTGGGGCGGCTTGTGGCTGCGCGTGGACTTGTTGGCCGTGGTGATGTGCGTGTGGAGTGATGATATTGGCGATAGTAGGCGGCGGGCCACCGCCGCTACTGCCCACGGAATGACTCGTGGAAGCGGTAGCGGAACTAGTGACAGCAGAATTCAATTGTCTTGGTGATATACGTTGGTCGATATATTGAGCCACGTAATGGCTTGGCTGGGATGTTGACGCCTCTCCTGCACCTGATGTTGCTGATAGAGCCCGGTGTATAGATTCCCTCGTACGATTCTGCGCGATCTGTGCTCGGACCAGAGCGGTATTCACAACTTGCCTCAGTTGCGAGCGAACAAGGGCGTTCGATTCGCGTTCGATAGCTGCTTGGATGTTATGTTGGTACGTTAACATTGTCGGGTAGGCCGTCAACGCTTGTTCGAGCGCTGCCGGGCCTTGTGGTACAGAGGTATCAATCAGCTGTGTATATGAAGAAGTTGTTTGAGGGGTGATTGTGGCGATGATTGGATGTTCGATGTGAGTGAAGTTTGGATGTATCTGTGGAAGGGTTGCGGGCGCACTTGTAGGAGGTACTGGTAGGTTACGATTGGATGTTGATGGCGCTGCTCTAGAAGTTGAGCTCGAAGAGCATTGTCTGAGGGCAGCAGCAGAGCCTTCTTCCTGCCGAAGCGTATGGGCATTCCTCCACACACCCTCCCTATCGCGCCGCCATATTATTATGCTCTGATCATAAGAGCCAGAGACTATTCGCCCGTATGGTCCGCCGCCGCCGCCAGGAGGTAGCTTGGCCCCGTATGCTGTGATATCTTCAGGCCGACGGCTGCCCGCATTGTGAGGCCGGCGTCTTAATGACTGCATGTCTTGAAGATCACCAGCGTTTAGAGCCTTGAAGTATGCTTGATCCACAGCTCTTGCGTCCAATCGATCTTGCTCCACACTGTAAGGAAGGTCGCCAAACCCTGCCTGAACTGTCCGAACCAAGTTTGTATGTCCTCGCAGACTCGCAACTTCGAGGCCTGTTTCCCGGTCAAAGACTTTCACCTCATTGTCGCTACTTCCACTAACAATGCGTCTTCCGTCGTACTGAACGCAGGCGATACCCTTATTATGCCCGAGGAAAGTTCTTTGGCACACTTGATTCGGCCAATCCCATACTTTAATGTGCCTGTCGCCACTTGCTGAGACGATCTCACGATCACAAATTTGGACAGCATTCACGGCAGCGCCATGCCCCTCAAGACAAGCAATCATGGTATACGGTTGTTTGATGGCGGTTTGGTTCAACGGAGAGTCGTCGAAACCGTAATTTCTCAAGTTTCTGGGCACAGGACTGACAGCTTGGGGACCGCCGTACCCTAAATCGCCAGGCCTTAATGGGACACGGTTGAAAATCTTGATGGTCTTGTCCTTGGAACACGTCACGAGGATCCGTTTATCAAACTTGACGTTGAGAACGGATTCCTTGTGAGCCTTTCGAAGGCGTTGTATGATCTCGCCTGTCGAAAACTTCCACAAAATAACATCCGAATCACTGCTTCCAGAGACGATGAGATCTTCGTCGGGATCTGAGTCAAATTGTAAGCAGAGGACTGAGCCTTGATGGCCTTCAAGCGGCTTCCGTATGAGACGGCGTGTTCGTAAATCCCAGACTCGAAGCGAGCGATCTCGACTACCACTAACAAGATATTCAGAGTTGTATTGCAGACTGTAGATACACTCGTTATGTCCCTCTTCCAGATGATCCGGGTGAGGCAATTGGAAATTCGTGAATCGTCCGCGGTCCCAATTGCGCTCTAACCTTCGCCTCATAGTGTATAAATATTTCCAGTTAATCTTATACCGACAGTCTCTCGTATCGTAGATCCAAAGAGTTGACTTAGTTAAGCTAGGCAAACCGGCAGGAGCCTCAAGGAATGGGCGCGAAAGTTCCATTGACTCGGCAGTTGCTTTGCCTTTACCTTTGGATGTTCCCTCCAGATCTGGCATAGGGCTCGGCGATTTCATCATTAAGTTGCCCATGTGCTGGGTGACGCTGTTATTGCTTTGGAAAGATGAGCCACTCGCTCCTGGCCGACGAGCAGAAAAGAGGCCCTTGACACAAGTTAGATATATCCTCCCTCAATAAGTATATTAAAGAAAACCCACATTATTCGTGCTGGTAGCTGATTCCTGGCCTACAGATGCATCGGCATCTACCATTTCATAATCCTCGTCTTGAGCCGTTGACTCGGAAATTGCTCGCTTTTTACTAACGTGGCCATCCTCGAAGGATTGGGCTCTCTGGGAGGAGATCTGGGAAATGAGATTCTCGTTCATGCGTTGTTCGGCGGCACTAATCTCGGACGGTATGGCCTTCCACCCTTCCAAGTAGAACAACCGTTCCCATAATTTGCGATCTACCGCTAGATCATACCATCCCCGACAACACATGGCAACGTGGATTAAGGACACGGGGTCCAGGTAGCCCAAGATCTTCAGGCATATCTCAGGTGGAAGACGTTCGACGAAATTGATATAGAGGCGGGGGTTTAATTCGTTCATGACGATATCTGCGATTACTGTGGTAGGAAGTTCGTTCAAGATGAGCATAGCCAGTCCTGCGGGTTTTATGTGGTCACGTCAGCAAAAGAAAATAAACAAGCAGGCATCCACGGATGGCAAGAATAGCATAACATAGCAAGAGGGAAATTAAAATAAAGGTTACGACAGTAACTTCGATTCTAATTATGGATACGGAGAAGCACAGTGGTTTGGAACCAAAATGGATTAACTTACGAGACTTCTGGTGCACCGACAGTGTGGGTAATTGAGCGGACAACCATGCCGGTATATCGGCAGGTGATCGCTTTGCCGTCAGCGATCCATTGTTGACAAGGCTGGTCGGGTCGGAGGGATTCAGGGGATGTTCGGAATAACCCTCGTCGGGTTCTTGGGAGGGTGAGAAGGGATCCATCAAGTTATCGTAAATAGAGTCGGGCCGGACGTTATGATTAGGTAGTGATTAGGTAGTGACGAGTTGTGTCTCGTTGAGTGCTTGACCGTTGAGATTGGGATTGGGATTGGGGTTGGGATCTTTGCGAATTCGAATAATTCGTCTGATTCGATGTGGGTTAGGTCGCTGAGGTGCAGGGGAAGCAACACCTAGGTCCTAGGTCCTAGGCAGACGGATAACAGGCGATGGGCGATGGGCGATGGGAGTAGAGACTTAGTAAGGCAGCGCGCGCTGCGCCAGACTTGGCCAAAAGCTGGTTCAAGGTTGTGATGGTGGCCGCGATGTATCAAAACGCGAGTCGCAGATAAGGCGACCAAGTGAATGCAGGGGACGTCCCGCAATCAAAAACAATTGCCATGCGATTCCAAATAATGGGCTACCTGCCAGGTGCACAGCAACTATGTACTAGTAACGAGAGAAGACTGCGCTAGAGATGATTGCCGTCATTGGTGATTACCTAGTTACAATGGATAGAATGGGTAGAATTATCTTAGGTAAGTGTGAGTTGTAAATGTAAATGTAAATGTAAATATAAATGTTCGAGGTCGTGATCGTTAATATTCGTAATCTGAGGAACCTAGAAGATTTCCAAGGTTGCTTACAACGTACGACGTAGAGGTTCGAGAAGCCGGGGGCGGTTAGACGGGCTGACGGGAAACGGAGACGGTAAGCGGTACTGTGTAGGCGGTAGGAATCAGGAAAAGATCAAGGTTGCACTAGAATACCCTAGTGGGTAGTGTGAGCCTGTCATGATGACTACAGTGGTGTTTGGCAGGGCAGGCCCACCTGAGCACTGATCAAGTTCGACAGTCTGGGGGCGAACCGCGGAGCATTGGGCAACTGCCACGCAAACCAGGATTAGAGGATGAAAGACGGGCTACGCTTAATGAGGGGTTACTCCTTCCTAAGACTTAAGTTACAAGTTCCTTTCTATATAGTATGAGGGTAGTACGGTGTAGGTAGGTACCTATTAATAATATGTACGAAGTACATAGATATTATTTAAGAGCTTCAATGTTCACGTTGATATTAAACACACGCAGTATATTTGAATACTCCATACTTCGTAACCTTTTTTTTTTACCAAATAGAGTGCGAAATACTACAAATAGGTGGTTGCGGTTTTTCTACTTGGTGGATAACGTATCCTAGGACCTAGGACCTAGGTACGTACCTTTAATACGCAGTAGAAATATGTAGGTAACAGTTACCTGATGACAACACCTTTCAATGAGAGTATACATTTTACTTCATGTCTGCATGAGTATTTGCGATCGTAAGATTGAGTATGCCTTGCCTAAGGCAGTCCTTATTGTCATCCTCACAAGGCGGGCTGCCTACCTACCTACCTAGGACCTAGGTCCTAGGCTGGCTACCCGGAGTATGCCCACAATTCTCGGCCGAGTGTTGATCGTCCTATCGTTCCATAATGAATACCTTTACGGGTATCCTGCCACCGAAGACCCGACACCACTCAACGTCAGACAGGCAGTGGGTATTTTGTGTTAGGAGTATCGGTATATAGCAATATAAAAAGTTATTGACAGTATTTGCTAGCGTACGGCTCGATAGTAGGTACAGATCTAAAGAGGCAGCTCGGCTTATCCCGATAGGCTAGCCTCTATACATCCATGGATGGGTAAGACTTAAGTACAACGTGGGTAAGCAGTAATAAGTATAGAATACTTAGGTCTTAGGTAGCTTCCCTTGCTAAGGGCATAGACAATTAGTGCTCACTCTTAATGAGTTACGCCGGACCCCCTCCGGTAAAATGCTTAGGTAGATATAGGGAGGTAGGATGACTTCCTACTATGTGACACAGAAAGGTGGTCATACAGGTCGAGTGTTTTCAATGAAGAACTGTTTATTAAACACATTGGTAGCAAATTGGTAGCAACCTCACCGAGGGGCTGTTTGAACAACGCCATTGGACTTGCATATGCCTGGCATTCGTTACCGATTATGCTATTAATAGTTGGAAATAAGAGCCTCTAAACGATGCAAGATAAAAGCTAACTCAGCATGTAACGTTTAGTAAGTTAAAGAAGCATGCATAGAAGCATCGCAGAACTTCGATATCTGACAATTTTAAAAGTGTCCCATATTTTACGTCGTTAATCCCTACGCCACCTTATCTTTTCGCGGCTATCATGCATAGAGAATGCTATCACACCTTGATCACTCCATACACCTGCAGGATTCGAGCTCCCCGCTTGGTGAATCGGGATGCTGCTCGTCAAGACCCCTTACCCCCTTGCAATGCTGACGGAAGGGTCTAAGAATTCTCCAAATTGGACACGATTTTCTTACGAAAATATCGGGTACCTTCTCGAGTATCGACAGCTGTCATCCTCCTATGCCGGTTACGCAGGTAGGTAGATAAACATCAACTCTTCGAAGTTGTGCTGCAAAGAGCTGGTCTGCTAATATGTGAATATGTGAATATGTGGGGTGCCCTCATGGCTGACTGCATTGTGTAAGGAGCAGCCAAGAAAATGTGAGTGCTGAAGCGAGCGAGTTAGAGACAATACAAATACCACCCGCACCACTATTTCCGTGTCGCATTTACGCAGGTTGATGTAATAATTGTGGGATATTTTAAGTATTGCTTGCAGTAAGGCTTCGTACACAGGAATTTCCTGCCCTCTGTTCTATCAATATTCTCATTTCCCCGTGTCTTCAGATTGTCGGACGGCGTCGTAAGCCAAAGGTTCCATCGTCCTGTTCTAGAAGATGAAGGCAGAACTCGGTACATCCATAGCTACGACGTACATAAGGTAGGTTGACCGTTAAATACTAGTAAGCACACTCCTCCAGTGAAGCAGATTCTCTATAACGTTAGCGGAGAAGGTCAATAATAGCATAACCGCTAATACATCCACCGTCGTTTGTCAATGATATGTCAATGATATCGACCCTAGCAGCCTAGGCAAAGGACGGGAAAAGCTTGTCGATCGTAGTAGTTTTCTTGTTCAGTGCAACGGGATTTAACCCCTTCAGGAATAGTCACGGAGGTTCGCTAATTTGAAACAATCAAAGTCCATCATGATTAATGCCCAATTGCGGGAGCTTGTAAGTTGTTAGGTCTTCCTTCGGTGACATAAAAGTCCCTACACGCAGTGGATGTCACCGGATGGTAGTAATAGGGAATAGGGAATAGGTATCGTTGCTTTACCGCATCCCAAGGCGGCTAGGTACAATACCTAGGTCCTAGGAAGTTAGGTGCCTAAAATGCCTACCTATCTAGGACCTAGGACCTAGGTATCCGTCAGTAATACACGCAGCGCATGTGGATACATCCTTGAGCGCCTACGTATTCAATAAGCTGTAAGCTGGGGGCTGCGGCACTGGCGGTGTAATGGTTGCGAATCTGTCGATACGTTGGTGTACAGAGGCGTAGAGATGTAGGACCAGAGGTACTAGATATTTTATACAATCGGTAGATGAGCAAAGCTCAAGGAATGATTGCCCAGTGTTCTTGGTAGGTAATAGTAGGTGCCTATAAATACAGTTTACTAGTAGAAACGATAAGTACTTAACCTCAATACCCATGGAATAGGAAGAATTGAACCCTAAATTAGAATTGGCAATCGGAGCTCAGTTTAAGTCTTAGAAGAGTGCGGTTTCCATGAAGAATAGGAGGGAGTGAGGGGGGGTAAAAACTGCCGGGCATGTAACATTAACTAACCCACCTGGGACAAATTGGTCATTGAATCATTCCTGATCGTCGACTCCCAGACTCCTTACAACCTACTACACTACATAGTACAGCCCAGACAGCCCAGACAGCCTACAAGCCTACAACTTACACAACTTACACAACTTACAACCTACACACCCCAAAAAAAAACCACACCCAAACCCAACAAAACCAATCCGCATTCCGTCGCAGTCTGCTATCCACCTATCCACCACCATTCACACAATTCAATCCACCCATATCCATTTGTAACCCACATATCGTCGTTAAAATCAAAAAGGCCACAACATAGAAGAGAACGAACTAGTCGAACCACTCGAACTGGCCAACCCGACGACCCGACGACCCGACCATTTTCAATCTCACATAGCCTTATGTAGGTACAGCACCTTACAGGACCTGCAATCGCCCACATTCGCCCACCTGACCTGCACCAAAATCCCCCGTCCACAATCCACTATACACCATCCACCATCCACCATTTACCATCCGATCGGCAGAAGAGAAAGAGGCGCCAGACCACTCGGCTCTCCTAACGTCGAATATTGGTCGCTCATAACCGCCCAAGTTTGCGACCCTCTCAGCTTTCAATGTTTCAAGTCCCCATACTACAGCCATAATATAGCGACGCATCTACACATCGAAGCGCTACACTGAACGTTAAGAGATTACCCGACGCTTGACGGCTTCTTGATCACTCATACTCATACTGCTTCGCTGGAAGATTAGGAAGGCGCAAAATCCATTCACAACAGTTCGTGGAACGTACGCTGATTCACGGACACTGATTCACGGACAAGACAGCAAGCAAAGGCATCTGGAGAAAAAAAAAGTAAAAAAGGGAAAAGAGAAGCCATTTCATCTGCCTTGAGCTTTGCATTATACGATCGTAGATTTCAGAACACGATAACCACGATTGATTAGCTGTGCTATATGGTTTGCTTTAGAACGAGGGTATAACTGCGATAGAGTGTAAGGATTATTACATTCTTCACTAATATTTCTTGCGGCGATCCCACCAAACCAATTCTTTCAACACCCCGCCGCGTCCACTTTCCTTGATAAATCTGGTACTCCCAATCAAGTCCCCCGAGAATAGCTAGCCATAAAAGCACGGCCCAGCTCTGCGGATCTCGCATGGGCTGAATAGCATGGCACATGCTCCGGCTCTTTTACGGACGAACACGGCCCCCGTATTCCCAGCCGACAACAAGTACGGTCCTATGTCAGCGTCTACTATGAGTAGTCTTCGCACAAGCCAGTTGTCTGGCTCAACAGCCCTTAACTCTTCAAACTCTTCATTCTCGTCCATGTCGACTCCTACTGTCGTCGCTCCATTGAGCAACGGCAACGTCGTGCCTACCGCGAATATCATCAATCAGAAAGCGGATGCTTCCCGCTCACTTTACCAGATCTGCATCGCATTGAAACAACGACTAGCACGCGTTCCTAATTTTGAGACTCACCTCGAGACCCTCGCAGCACCCGGTGGCGACGAAGATGGCCCGGTCGAGTCGCTATGGAACCTGTTGCGGACGGGTTTACCGTTGCTCACCGTATATAATTCTCTACAACCTGAGATCCCCCTAGAAATCGACCCTTCCGCCAATGAGAATAAACGATCCAAACTAGCTGTCTTCAAGTTTGTTGAAGCCTGCTTGAAACGCCTTGAAATTCCACCTTCCGAGTCCTTCGTGATTAGTGATCTGATGGGCAACGATACTACTGGCTTTGTTAAGGTATGTCTCACTCGAGGTGTTTGGTTTTAATGCACGCGATCGGACTCGGTTATCATATGGTACGAGCAGACAAACTGATTGTTTCTCCAAATAGGTTATTCAAGTTGTGAACCGCGTTTTAGACCTTGCCGAAAGCCGCGGACTTCTTCTACAAATCCAACCATACCCAGAGGACACCGGTCCTGTCATCCCAGGATCCCAGATGACGTACCGCGATCACATTATCCAGGAGCTGGTTGATACCGAGCGGAAGTATGTCCAGGACCTCGAGAACTTGCATGACCTGAAGAGGACGCTGGAGCAGAAGGGCGTTATTCCTGGCGACATTATCCATCAAATATTCTTGAACATAAATTCCATCCTTGATTTCCAGAGACGGTTTCTGATTCGCGTCGAAACTACCAACTCGATGCCAGAAGAGGCGCAACGATGGGGCGCACCATTTCTTACATATGAAGACGCTTTTGACATCTACCAACCATTCATCGCAAACCAACGTAAAGCCGGTCAGATCGCCAACCAGGTTTTTGACAAGATCCAACTAGCTGACCATCCTGTGTCGTTCGATTTCAATACATTGGATAGTTTCCTATTGAAACCGATGCAGCGATTAGTGAAATACCCCCTGTTGCTAAAGGTTTGAAGACGCATATTCATGATCCTAGTTTCATAACGCTAACTCTTATTAGTCCTTGCTGAAAAAATGCGAAGATGAGACTATCAAAGCGGATTTGACTGGCGGCATTGATGCGGCGGAACGAGTCCTCACAAAGGCGAATGAGGCAGTCGATCGCGACCTCCTAGACGAAGCTTTGGAAGACCTGATACGTAGAGTCGACGACTGGAAAAATCATAGGGTTGAGTCTTTCGGAAGGCTACTACTACACGGTGTATACACAGTTGTTACGGGCAAGAGTGATCAGGAGAAGGACGTAAGTTTCGTGAAGGTTAAATCTGCTACCAAGGAGTATGCTGATACCGATCAGTACGAAATTTACTTATTCGAATGTATTCTCCTCTGCTGCAAGGAGGTGCAACCGAATAAAAGTAAAGACAAGAAAGACAAGAACAAGACCGCTCCGAAGATCCCTAATAAAAACAACAAGCTACAGCTAAAGGGGCGAATATTTATGACGAACGTAACTGAGGTTCTATCCTTCGCCAAACCAGGTAAGCTACACAGAGCTTCCAATGGAGGATTCAGCCTAACCTTTCCAGGTTCGTACACCGTGCAGATATGGTGGAAAGGGGACCCTGGCGTGGAGAACTTCATCATCAAGTTCTCTAACGAGGAAACGATGAAGAAGTGGGAGACAGGTTTGGTCGCACAGAGGAAGGAAAACGCACCCGCGTCAGCATCGAGCCCTGACCAGACGACGCCGGCCTTTACCTGGATGCAAAACCAGAACAATCTAGAGAACCCTTACGCTCAGCAGGAAGAGGAAGAGGAGGAGGAAGAAGAAACACCCATGTCGCAGGTATCGCCGCCTGGTGTTGGTTTTGGATCAACCGGCGGAATAATCTCGAATCGCAACGCGTCAAGCTCAAGTCTCAGGGCACGTTCTGCAACCGCCGAGAGCGCCCAGTCACTAGCAAGTATCGCTAGAGCTCCCCCACCACGTTTCCCTCTTCCAGCTCCCCCAGGACAGTTGAGTCTTCAAACACAAAGTGGTGCGCCATCGCCCGGCACTCGTCTTGGTGATTCATATTTCTCGCCCAC
Organism: Rostrohypoxylon terebratum; assembly: GCA_022497145.1. Taxonomy (NCBI): domain Eukaryota; kingdom Fungi; phylum Ascomycota; class Sordariomycetes; order Xylariales; family Hypoxylaceae; genus Rostrohypoxylon; species Rostrohypoxylon terebratum. The sequence continues at coordinate 21,978 of MU385916.1, read as the reverse complement.
AGCAGAATCTCCTGCGTCCTCGCGTACGAGTACACAGAGTACCATATTTGCGCCCAATGGACAATTCCCGTTTCCGCGAACTGGAACTCCTCAGGCTGGTTGGGAAGACAACAACCGATACACGGCACCCGCTATGCCGCGGGCCCCTTCAAGGGACGGTCCATCTCCGATGAACGGGAGGAACCCTAGAGGTCCTTCGTTGCCCGTGATGGCCTCCGGTTCGCAGACATTAGCTCAGCAGCAACGTAGTCGGTCGTATAGTACACCTGATATCAACGGGCAGCCAAATGGCCGTCGAACCAACAGTTCTACTCCTGTTCCTGCTGTGCCCGGGATACCGCCTCACCTTCATCCAGCACACGATGCAAATATCCCACGATCCCAAACCGGATCCCCTAGACAGGAGGTACCGATCCGCACCAACACCCAAAGCCCAGGCGTCCAGCGTGATGCTAGGCTGACTCAGCAGTCTGGCCAGTTTGGGGGAACCATGTCACAGTTCCCTACACAGCCTGTCTACCCCCGGCAGACCACCCCCGCCCAGGCATCGGTACCTCAACCACTAAACCTCAACAGCCAACAACCTGTATCGCCAGCTCTCGGCACTGCTACACAAGGTAATCAGCTATCGAGTTCGGACTTGCCAATTCCAGCACAGCTGAAAGTGAAAGTCAAATGCGATAATGGAACCTATTTCACTCTTGTCGCTGCCTTCAACACATCATATCAATCACTCAGAGACCGCATCGACTCCAAGCTCGGACGATTCACCAACAGTTCAATTGCTAAGGGCAATCTGAAATTACGGTATGTGGACGAAGACGGTGATTCGGTAACAATCGAGAGCGATGATGATATCCAAATCGCATTCTCCGAGTGGCGTGAGGGCGTACGTGATATGTATTCCGGTGGCGTTGGAGAAATAGAACTTTTCTGCGTCGGGCCGACAGACGAAATTGAAGATTGATTTAACAGTCGACAAGAAGACCAGGTGACGAGGCCTGGCAACCGTCTCGAGTAAGATATCCTTGCGGAAAGGAGTCGACATGTTTCGGCGACTCCCGGGACTTAATACTAATATGGACTCCATCAATAACGATACGCTACCCGCTATTGAGGAACGGACTGCAGCTTGATACCATTTCCTTTCGCCCCTCGAACCTCCCCGACGACATTCATTCCATGATTTTATGATTCTTGCAAATACTTTTGATACCAGATCATTTCTTGATCACGGGTGGGAGCTGGCTTTGGGCTTCTGCCAGATCAAAGGAACTCGACACTCTTTTATAAATTCAGGTGCTACACCGAAGGAATTTTCGATCGTTATGGATAAGTCTTCATTACTATACCTGTTTTGAAGCGCCATGTGCAAGCATTGATGCATCTACCCGAATACTAGACTTTAAGACACGTTCCACCACTACCTCACTTTCATACTTTGCGGCACAAACGATTATCAGGGCTCGAGATTTTCGTCAGGATTTCAGCATGAGTGCTGACCTCTATAGGGAGCTACGGGAGAGTAATAAGAGATTTCGGACTTTGATCCCCTTTATAACCTTGCACGGATCGGCGCTAGTTAAGACAGGATGGCGGTTCTGCTGTTTCGCGCATCTGACTTCGCAAGCATGAAAGAGTAAGAGGATTGTTTTCAGCATTGGCGGGGAGTACAGCTAGGGCTTCATACTGTTGGTGTAATGCGGGTCAGACTTGACGTGGTTGATTAGCTGTGGTGGCTCTCAAGTCATGGGCAAGTATACTGTTGAATGCTACTCAGAGTGTCAAGACGAGGCTGAGAGTTCTTAGAGCTGTCTGCCGGATATAGGCAGGCTGAAATGTAGATGTCATAAACTATCCCGCGTCTCATTTGCACCTGTTACATTTAGCTCTGTCAACTTGCCTATATAGCTAAGTGATACACCTAATCAGAAGTTCTTGTTATTTAAATACGATATGGGTTAAGTCGACTATGAATGCGCCTAACTCCGCTAACGACGGACATGCGTTTCCGTATTTTGCCTATTTTGTATATCTGCCTCCGTATCATTCGTCCCCCTCATTGCCAACGCCCTGTCCCTCACGTCGAGACTATACAGCGTTACATCAAGTAAGAATAGAGTTGAGCCGTATATATGAACAAGTGGCATACTAAAAGATCTTGATCTATCTGCTTGATTGTCTTGACGACCGCTCACTCATATGCTCCTAGTTTAAGCCCTTATGTAACTAGGTACCAAGTCGAATTTACATCATTGTTGTGTTGGATATAGTCTTTTTCATAAGTGTTCAGACGCCCACTTGACCAAACGACAGCATGTTCTCGTCTATAGCGAACTATTTTCTCCTAGTCGCAGCGGCGGCGATCCCCACAGCGCTGGCAAAGCCAGAGCAGATCCGCGCCGTGACATCTCCCATCTTCCACTACTATCTACAAGCCTACCCGGAGGACCGTACGTCTTATGCTCTTTGCTTTCTATGTTATATCTAACACACCTATCGCCTTACCTCCATTCTTATACCAAACCTCTCCTCTCCACTTCCAATCATGAAGAGGGTCTGAGCTAAAAGCGTTTGTTGCTCCCAACAGCAACGATCCCCGTCATGGGCCCCGAGTCCAGCAGCGAGTACTTCGAGATCGGGTCCACGATCCAAAGCACCAACACCTCGGCATTCCTAAACATCGGCGACGACTCGACGTCCTACAAGACGCTTACGTTTGCGGACGCGAGCTCGACGGACGCCTGGGCGCTCGAGGGCGATACGATTATCACGGCGACGGGTAGCAGCTTCGGGCGCCAACTCAATTTCTTGGTTTGCCAGCTAAGTGGAAGCTATTGGCAGGTCTACTTGCAGACCGGCAGCGAGACGCCGAGTGGCAGGACTTGTAGTAATTATCAGAGTTTGCATTTGCCTTGTCTGTGTTGATGGGTTAGGAAATTAGGGGTTTATGTCCACATAACATGAGATAGAGATTGAAATGTTCTAGTGACGCTTAACTCCTGCTGTGTTCAGCATAAGCGGTTGTAATACAATACAGTCAATACCCCTTTTGCAACTATATGGATCGGGAGCCAATAGTCATCACATCATCTGACCCTTCAAGACATGACCGTTCAAGAATCATGGACCAAACTAACTTGTAGTTCGTGAGTATATTCGTAGTCTCTTAATGGCATTAGTCCAATGTACAGATTTTATTAGTACATGATGGTCGGGAACCATCGCAAGCATTCAGTTTCGACCTAGCTTCCTCACAGGCCAACCGAGAATGCCAACTTATGCTTTGGGAGTTACGTCCCCTTACTGCGATATCTTTCTATTGCCTTATAGAACAGCGACTATTCCTGATACAAGTCCAGTTGCAATGCGTCGATCTTCCGCAATGCGTGGCGACTCTTATATCACGGCTGATGGATAGTCTTTCCCATCCTATACCATATCCTCCTACTTCGGACTTTTCATCTCTTCTTCTTCTCCGGATACGTAAGCCTCTCCTTAAACCGTGAAAGGTGGTAGTTGATGTAGCTAGCTTTCGGTTTCGCAGGCGGAGGCGCGTCCATGCAATTTCGCAAGGCCTGTTCAATCGTCGCACATCCTGCCTTGTTATGTCCCGCAGATGCCCAGCATGCTATACAGGTTGGATAGTTAGCCAAGGTCCGATATGATGCAACGGCAGTGACGCATGGGGGAGGGTATAGCATATGGTATATAGCATAGAGTATATTACTATGTAGATATGGGGTGGATGGGGGTTGACGGGTTGAAGGGTTGAGGGCGCATACCTAAGACGGAGGACATGAGGGCTATGCATTGCTTCTCCCTCTTACCGGTTGGGTCATGAACTCGGAGAGACTTCAAAGGAGGAAGACGCATTGGCTTCTGGCCCGCCATGTTGTAAAGTCGAGCTAGGTATCCAAGTCGTAGACTGATGTGCCGTCAATTGTCAATCGTCAATCGTCAGTCATCAATCGTTTGATCGAAAATCGTGTGGGGCGACATGAAGCTTTTTCCGATATTCGACATTCGATTTTCCAGTTTTCCCACTATTCCTAAAGTAACCAAAGTGACCAAAAAAAAACCAGAAAAAGAAAAGAAATTGGAGCTAGCTAGGAAAAGATTTGTCACGTGTCTTAGTCTGTTCTCAAAAGCGGGTCAGCAACATTTCAGCAACATTTCCAGCACCATAGCACTCGTCCACGGAGTCTAACCCAAATCAGGAATTAGTCTGATTCAGATGCTGGTCCTTGCTTAAGCTCGTCCCCGCCCGTTGTAACCGTTATAAGGCTTATTTTTTTTATTTCCACCACAATTTCAACCTGTTGCCTGCACCATACCCATAACCACACCCATAACCGTCTAACCCAACCCGATAATCAGATCGCATGGCATCTGATAATCTTATACGCTCCACTCCCACGAGTCTTACGCCCGCACCATTGACCATTGGAGAGGAGGACGGGGGATTTTTCTGGAATAGATGAGAACCTTAGCCCGCATATGCATGGCATACCCGTCCTCAGTCCTGTTATTCGAACTTCATGATTGGTATACGACGTTGTACACGTAATCCTCCTATGGACCTATGTATCCCTTTTCAAACGGCACGAATCACAAACCGGGCTGTTACCTTGTTGCGGCTTGCTACGCTCTCTGGCTCTGCACCACATCTTGATTGCCCCGAATTCTGGCCGCGATATCGGCGCTCCCTGTTCGTGTGGCTAAGGCCGTGTAGCCGCTGCTGTTTGACAGAAGTGGTAATGAGCTGTCAGATCTGGCAGGACCGCGCGACCTATCGCACTAGGTACACAACTACTACGCAACCTTCGGGCATATAGATGATCTCGAAGAAATCGGGTGATTTATTTGCCTAACTGCCAACTTATTTCGCAACAACGTGAAAATAAACTCGGGCCAGATGCTAAATTCAGCTGAAGCGGGTTACATATCGTCAGTCAGATGATCTATGAGAGTTATCAGAGTTCTACTGCAAGTTTACGCTATTATTTTACGACAATTATGGAGGCCCTCCATACACAAACATGCTAGCGATCGGTGATCGCCAGAGAGCGTCTTGTCGACGCCTCTATTCTAGAACGATAGAACTCTAGATCTGAAAAAAAAAACAAAGATGTGCTGATTCGCCTCCGGGCTAGTCTCGCGCTTCAGCCAGTCGCATCCGTCTTACATATTGCTCTAACGTTTATGGAGCAGATCCCATTCTCTCGGCCGTGCGAAATCGCACAACTACGGGAGGGATGAAGTTTCGCATTATACCCATAGTGGTCTCGACGTAATGCTGCCCGGACTATTGGGATACGCCAACGAGATCGAGGATGTGATCCCGTTATTAGCTCTGCTTAGTGTTGGTCCTTGGGTCACGCAGGCAGGCAGGTCGCTACTGATGGGGGCCTCAGATGGATGCAGATGGATGCAGATGGGTACTGATTGATAAGATAAATTTTCGCAGGGATCCGCTTTTTCGAATATCTGATCGGCTAGTGCACCGATTTCAGCTTAGAGGAACAAGGAATGCGTTCAATGGGATGGTTTGTTGCGGGTTTGTTGTGGACGTCTACACACATCGGTCCACTAAAATGCCTGGATTGCCCGAACAACCTTCCCCGTTTAGTATTGATTCAATGTACCGCTAGCCCATCTCTAGCCATCTCTAGACCAACTCACGCAACCACACCTGGTTTAAGGATTCTCTCATCTCAGCTCAGGTACAGGGCATGGGGTAAAATGAGAGGGATGGTTTTACGTAAATGTCGCTATTTGAGTAGAGGATGAGAGATGGTGGAACGAGATGGTTTTTTTTTAGGCATGGGCTTTTGTTAGCTCAGAGACACCACCGCGGGATAGTCAACCTTTTCAGGTATGGGTTAGGATTGGTTTATTGCTTGATCATGCCGAGATTTTTCGTTTCTTTCTATTTGCGATCAGAGCTACCTACCTAGTACGCACCATGTACTAATTGTACCGACATACAGCTACATACTATGGATGCTACCAGGTAAGGTACTACATACATACATAGCGTGCCAAGGTCCTAGGTCCTGTTATACGCAGCATGCAAAATTTCTTGACCTTGACCAAAGAAAGGAACCTCCACTTCGGTCACCAACAACCCCCACTGTTTTAGCTACGTGAACAGCCAGGTCCAGAGATCAAGGTTCGGGTTCGCATCTATTCCCACCCTACGCACCCTACGTACCCTACGCTTTCCGTCAATGCTTGGAATATAAGGATAGAGAGATCTCTCTCTCCGCCTCAAGGTTACTCTCGCTTCTCCTTCATCCCTTTCTTAAGCTAATATCTCAACCCTTCTCGGCCGAGAAGCTTCGCTTCGTCGTGTACATTCTTTTATATACATTGTGTGTGTAGAGGTCTCGCGTACTCCGAAGTGGCTTGCAATTGCCATCCAATAGCAAGTCTTAAATCGCGCCATCAGCTCAGGTCATTACTACAAGAATCTAGGAGTCAGCTCTGATTTGAAAATTTCAATTTCTTCTTATTCAGCTTCAAATTTAATATTGGCAAAATGTTGAGAGGGCCGCTCGCTCGGTTCGCCCGGCCCATAGAGGTGCCGGTCGAAGACAGACCTGCCCCGGACAGTCACAACAAGGAAGCCGGAGTCGTCGATAGCCAAGCTCGTCACAGCGATGCCGAGTCCGATCCCGAGGCCATTGACACCACCGCTCAGGCGGGTGTCCAGAAGATGGAAGCCACCACCAAAATCTGGTCGAAATCTAACTTGATTCTAGCCTATGTCTTGTAAGTAGCGACCATACAGCAATCATTGCGAAATCGAATAGACGATTTCTCTATCCGTTTCGCATACCCGTGAATTAACAAAAAATGTAGCATCTGGATCATCTACTTCGTTGACTCTATGCAATCGGGAATGAGCTCTCTCTTGACTCCATACGTCACTAGCGCGTTCGCCTTTCACTCATTGACTGCCACAACGAACGTCATGTCTGGTATCATTGGAGGTGTCTCCAAGCTCACACTGGCTAAGATCCTAGATATTTGGGGTCGTCCTCAAGGTTTCTTGATCGTCGTCCTCCTGATGACTCTAGGTCTTGTCATGATGGCGGCTTGCAACACCGTCGAGACCTATGCCGCTGCGCAGGTCTTCTACTGGGTCGGGTTAGTAATACCTTCCTCTCGTCGCTCAACTAGGTCATCTACTAATCCGCCAATAGATACAATGGCCTCAGCTACTCTTTATCCGTTTTCATCGCCGACACCTCTCACCTGAAGAACCGAGCGTTGATGTTGGCCTTCGTCTCATCTCCCTACATCATCACCGTCTGGATCACCAGTCCTATCGCCCAAAGCGTTCTACACGGCATTGGCTGGAGGTGGGGATTCGGTATCTTCTCCATCATCACCCCGATCATGTGCTTACCTCTATTCTTCCTCTTCACCTGGAACTACAACAAGGCCAAGAAGGCTGGATTGATCGTCAGCACCCCAAGCGGCCGAACGACCTGGGAAAGCGTCAAGTACTACTTCTGGGAATTCGACGTCGTCTGCCTTATCCTGATTTCCGGTGGTTTCGCGCTTTTCCTGCTCCCTTTCAACATCTACTCGTACCAATACTACGGATGGAGAGACCCGCTGACCATCTGTTTGATCATCTTCGGTGGCCTTCTGCTGATCGGCTCCGTCGTCTGGGAGAAGTGGTTCGCCCCGGTCAAGTTCATGCCTTGGGAGCTTCTCAAGGACCGAACCGTCCTCGGCGCCTGCATCCTCGCCGCTGTCCTGTTCGTCGAGTACTACATCTGGACCGCTTACTTCACCTCTTTCTTACAGGTCGTCCTTAACCTCAACGTTACCCAGACCGGTTATATCAGCAACATCTACAGTTTGGGATCGTGCTTCTTCTCGTTCGTCGCAGGTTTCGCCATCCGATACACCGGTCGGTTCAAGTGGACGGTGCTCTACTTCGGCGTGCCTGTCACTATTTTGAGCATTGGTCTTCTTATCCACTTCCGACAGCCGGGCACCTACCTGGGCTATATCATCATGTGCGAGATCTTGTACGCCTTCGCTGGTGGTGCATCCGTCATTGGCGAGCAGATGGCCGTCATGGCCGCGGCTGCCCATCAACACGTTGCCGTCGTCCTCGCCATGGAGGGTATGTTCAGCAGTGTCGGTGGTGCCATCGGTAGTACCGTCGCTGCTGCTATCTGGACCGGTGTGTTTCCCAAAGCATTGGCTAAGCACTTGCCCCAGGAGGCGCAGGCAAACCTCACCGCTATCTACGGTGACCTCGCAACACAGCTCTCTTACCCCGTCGGCTCTGCGACAAGAGAGGGTATTGTACTCGCTTACGGTGATGGTCTCCGATGGATGTTCGTCGCCGCGACAGCCATTACCGGTATCGGTCTAGTGGCCACGGCCATGTGGAGAGACATCAAGGTGAAGGATTTCAAGCAGGTGAAGGGAAACGTCATCTAAAGCATCTAAAATTATATACGGAAGTTGGAGAAAATGCGTTGCCGATCTGCGCCAAAGTGGTTAGGTGCAAGTTTTAGGTAATGGAAGGTGTCAATAAGGGGATACCAAGTTACGAGGGAAGGTGGACTGATATTGAGGTGGACGAGTTCTGGAGTTCTGACGTGTCTTGACGCTATAAGATGAATCGGTGATATAGATTTACGCTTGTCGGCTGGTTCATTGATGAATCGCGCTTATTAGAATCTAATAATGTCCAATTAAAAAGTTCTCTACCCGTTCTATTTTCACGATGCCTCTAATAAGGCTAGCACTAGCGCGGTTAATGCGCGCGGCGGGCGGGTCACAGTGATGCTGTCTGGCAGAGTAGGTCTTGGTACTCTAGCTGGGTATTTGCATATAAATGATACCAGGCCACAGAAACAAGTTGAAACGTTAGCGTGGGTATCTCCCGTAATACTTGGCCAACGGCTACCATTCAGCCATAATGTTACAATAACCCGCCGTTGTCTCCGGACTTCCTAAATTGAATGGTAGCGGACTGCCGGGCCGGCATTATAGCGATCGACCAGTCTACGCCTAAATAGGCGAAATACGAACGAGGGAGGACGAAGGAATGACGAAGGAACTAGGTAGGAGGGCCGACGAAGATCTAGAGGTGTTGTTAGCAGGTCGGGAGGAGGAGGAGGTCAAAGTGTTGAGAAGAGACGGTAATTAATAGGCAATTGATTTATTACAAAGTACGTCGATTTCCACACGTTCTTGTGCGCCATTTTAGTCGCGATCACAGCATCCTATGTAATTGCTTGAGTCTTTGCGTTGTCACATATATATATCATCACGATGTCTTCTAAATTCCTCTACGCCAGCCTCTTCGTCTCCCTGCTGACGCGCGCCGCCGTCGCGCAGGAGGCGTACCCGGCGCTCACGACGTGGAAATGCACGACCTCCGGCGGATGCGTGCAGCAGAACACCTCCGTGGTTTTAGATAAGGACGCCAAGTACGCCTCGGGCGCGGCGGGATCCCGAACCGCGGCCGACTACGCGGCGATGGGGGTCTCGACCGACGGCGACGCCGTGACCCTGTACCATTACGTGAAATCGGGCAGCACGCTCAACGCGGCGTCCCCGCGCATCTACCTGCTCGACGAGAACAAGGAGTACGTCATGATGCAGCTGCAGGGCCAGGAGCTCCGCGTCGACGTCGATTACTCGCAGGTCCCGTGCGGAGAGAACGGCGCTTTCTACCTCTCCGAGATGAAGGCCGACGGTGGTGGTGCGTCCGGCGGCGCGGGCGCTGGGCAGGGCTACTGTGACGCGCAGTGCCAGGGTTACTGCTGCAATGAGATGGATATCCTAGAGGCGAACGCGAAGGCTAATGCGATGACGCCGCACCCGTGCCAGGGCGACAACTGCGATAAGTCGGGCTGTGGGTATAACCCGTACGCGAGCGGACAGCCCAACTTGTGGGCGACGGGAGGTACCGTCGACACGAGCAAGCCGTTCACTGTCGTCACGCAGTTCCAGGGCAGCACCAGCAGCTTGACCTCCATCAACCGCATCTACATCCAGAACGGCAAGCAGACGCCCGGCGGCACCATCTCCGCTTGCAATGACGGACAGGGTGGTCTTACCGGTATGGGTCAGGCTTTAGGGCGAGGCAGTAAGTAGCCATCATACCACAATTCCCATAACCTTCCCGAGTTGGAGAAACAGTTTGCTGACTTTAACTTTAATTTTAACAGTGGTTTTGGCGATGAGCATCTGGAACGACCCGACGCAGCAGATGTCGTGGCTCGACTCCGGCGCCAACGGTCCTTGCACCATCGCGGAGAGCACCCCGGCCAACATCCAAGCTCAGTACCCTAACACTCACGTCATCTTCTCCAACATCCGATGGGGAGACATCGGGTCTACCACCCAGTCCTAGATACAATTAGTATTACCTAGTTTACTGTACCTAGTTGCTTAGTTTACTCTTCACTACAGGGGTCTTGTCGTTCTTGTAGTCGTTCTTGTAGTCGTCCCTAGTCCTGGTTAGGGGTTAGGTTCGCAAGAAAGGAGGCTGAGCTAAAGTTAATAATTAAGATTTACCTACCTACCTAGTCTGATCTTTAATTCTGAGTTCTCGTTAAACCTTATTTAAACTGTGAAACGCCGCCGGAAGTCTTAGCCTTCATTGCGGAGGCTGTGAAGTATAACGGGCAGGTAGGATTCCCAACCTTGAACCATCCGACGTCTCTTACTGGCGTGACCATTTGCCACAGGTGCCTAATACTATAAACATAATTTTAAACTAGTACCCAGTAGGTCGGTAGTGATTGTAGAGTCAGATCTTTAAATCGACAGCAACAGCTATACATGCGGTAATCAATCATAATATGCTCAAAAGTTTTAGCCCTTGAAAACAATTAGTGCTAGCGACAAAACCTCTCATTTGAGCACGGTCTCCCCTGATTCCTTGTATATACCTATGTAAATATCAAGCCCTTTCTAATGGATCGGCGATTCGATGGCTTTGATTGTCTAACCGTTACCTAGGTCCCAAGGTCTAAACTTAGGACCTAAGTAGAAGTTTCGGAAAGAAAGTTGTTCTAGCAATAGGCTATTGCTGTCATGTCCGTATTATGTTGCACGGCAGTATTATTCAGATTCTGCGTTAATCAGATCATCGTTGACAAATGTGGTATGAACACAACAGGTGGAATTAATTTTATGTCCAATTAAACATCTTGCTGGGGGAGCATGACAGAGATGGTGATGTCTCCTGCGGGGTTTCGTGGTTGAAATGTGAATACTTAACCCTCTGATGACCCGATAGTATTCTCATCATATTTCACTATAACGGAAATGAACGGGCATGAGTAGAGATAGCTCAATCGAAAAAAGATATAGATTCCCACCTAGTTACCTGCGTGGGAGAACAGAAGTGACTTCGCGTTGGACTCTGTAACACATTGTAACAAAATGACCGCCACGTTTCTTATCACTGGTGCAAACGGCCTCATCGGCTTCCGCATCCTCACTACCACTCTCGAGGCAGGGCACAACGTGCGATACGTCGTGCGATCGGAAGCCAAGGCCGAGATGATTTCTTCGAATCCCGCAGTCAAGAAGTTAGCACCTGGCGAAAGGCTCTTCGCTGTCGTTATCCCGGACTTGACTGTCGAAGGAGCGCTCGACTCGGCTCTGAAAGGTGTGACGCATGTTATCCACACCGCTTCCCCTGTCCCCGTGCTGTGGAACGAGCCGAACAAGAATTTGATTGAGCCTATGCGCAAGATGAACTCAAATATACTCACCTCCGCCCTCAAAGCGCCCACTATACAATGCGTCGTCATCACGTCATCTATTTCGGCGAACCTAGGCATAATTCCGCCAAACCATGTCGTCTCGGCCGCTACTCGTTTGCCATTACCCGATCCCCTCCCGCAGACCTTCAGTACCGGATTCGAAGCATATATACTAGGGAAAATGGCGGTAATGCATGATGCAGACGAGTTTATCCGCGAGAAGAACCCGCCGTTCAGAGTCTCGCGCGTGGCCCCCGGTTTGACGTATGGCCGCAACGAGCTAGCGTTCGACGTCAAGAGTATCAGCAGCTCGGTCAATTCCATGATCAAGGCTATCAATGGCGGCTCAGCGGACATCACAGTTTATAATGGTTTCGTACATGTAGATGACTTGGCAGAGATACACCTACGGGTCGCGCTCCTAAATCCGGAACTCAACCCAGACGCACCAAGAGATTTTGGAGTGGCAATCAGAATGGACGAGGAGGCGATTTTCGGCTACGTCGAGAAAGCATTTCCGAAAGCTGTGCAGGATGGCGTGTTGAAGAAGGGAAACATGCCTACGTTGAATATCGAATATGATTCAAGCGACGCGGTGAAGTTGATGGGCGGAAAGATGAAGAGCTTTGAGACTGCCGTCGTGGACGTGGCAGGTCAGTATCTTGAAATACTGGGAAGGGAGAAGGCTTGATTAGCTACTTTCATCCAACTCAGCTTTTGGCTCTTCGATATTTCTGGCTTTGTGGAGAATGTTAGCATCCTGTGCTTAGAAACAAAATGGCATCTCACCTCTCGTTTAGCTGCTCATCTTTTATTCAAACAACTTCCTGTCCAAGTTCATGACGCATACAAAGACAGCGTTGCACTGCAAGCAAGTCAGCGGCCTTTCTTCGAGGTGGGCTTACCGCTTCAACCACATATAATTATTTACGATAGCTTCTCATAAATATCGAAATAATCGTTGGCGGGTTGTAAAATTTAAAAAGTACCTAGAGAAGATTCATACTGATGTTGTTTCAGTTGGGTCAGAGTTGAACGAGAAAGAATCTGTCACTACGAAGTAAGGTTGTGTTTAAATAGCACTGTAATAGACTTTAGACTTTAGGAGGTGTAGTGTAGAGCGCTAAACATAATCGATAAGTACCCGAAATGGAATGTGGGGTTGCCTTATCAGCCCTATTGCATGCCGCGGGCGGACCCAATGGAACATTAAACCTTACAGCTTCATCATTTTCTACACCCGTCCGTCAACCACTCATTCACTTCTATTGATTCGCTTATAAACTTCTTTCTCTCCTATTTTCTGACACTCGGTGAGGGATATCTACCTTGAAACGGAATTCTAATCAATTTTTTCCCTACCCAAACCTTCCGGCACAAACACATCGCGACGCTAAAGTCATCTATCCCAAGTCTTCAGATCCGCGCCACCTCGACAACCGTCGATATAAGAAACTGCGGCGGCTATCTGCTCACCCACCTATAATGCGTGAGCTCTTCCTAACGGCGTCCGTCAAGGATGCTGACTTCTCTATGACATGCGCGGTTCTACAAGGCTTGACGTGGATGACAGCGCGTCAATCCCTCCATCGTATTTTATTCTTTCACGGCCAGCCGCAGCCAAAACCTCTCAAGAATACGCGCGCTTTCCAGCAGTCACGTTTTTTGTCGCTCTGGAGAGAATTGAGCAATCAGTTAGCACGATCGTCATACGTTCTTCAAGTAGCATATGAAGTCGCCCTAGATAAGGATTTTGGACAAGGCACTAGCATGGAATTTAATAACTTACCTGGTACCTTGAGATGGACGGACCTACCAGATCCTCTCAAAGATACCCCGGTCACACAAAGGAAGAAGATTGAGATACCCGACCAACCTAATCTTCCCGTAGCTATGACCGACAATGGCTTTCAGTAAGATTACCCTTGTACTGGCCATACTGCTCATATCTAAGCCGAATTTGATACTAATAAGCGTCATTAGGTATAAAAATGAGATGATACAAGAGAGCCATTCCTTCATCAGAGAGAACATCGAGTTCGTGTTCAGCAGATACTATCACATTCCAGACCCACCATCACCGGGGCAGCCAGTGAGCTCCCTCCCGGCATTTGCTGATCTAAGGCCGGTTGATCCGGCGCAGAAATGGGTATTAAACATAAAGCTGAACGTACTTGAGGACAATCAGCCCGACAAAGTCAGGAAGGCAAGCGAAGAACTCTTACGCGTGAGGGCGGAGCTTGAGAAACTATTCGACTTCAAAACCCTGGACCGACGGATCTTCGACACCAGAATTGCGCCTCCGCCAGTCATACCAGGTCGCGGATAAGATGCTTTTATGAGGAGATTCAACAGTGTTATATGCAATATACCCAATTCAGGTTTCTTCTAAAATGACATAACAGTATAGTGATGACCTTTCCCATGAGAAATGGAATGTAAATTGATGCGGTTAAACGTTTACATGGGAGGTAGAGAGACCTCAGCTGTTCTTAACTTCATACCAACCACAAAGGATAGCCAGAGCCCATATTTGAATAATGGATGGATCCATATTACTAATGTTGGGTGTGAATATCTACATGCCACTGTTGTTAAGCTCACACTGTTAAGGCTGCCTACTAACCCTACTAACCCAACAACATTATGGATAGAAGAGTGGCTAGAATTATAAAGGGGAAGGTGCGAAGCCATGAGGTATCTGCTAGGTGGGTGCCTTCCTCTGTAAGTTAGGAAGGCACGTCTGGATATGTTGATGCCATGGTAATATTGAACGTCGTTCCTTCCTTACATATATATTAAATACCCATTTAGTGCCCTCGTCCACGCCCACCTACTTAATGTCAAGCCACAAACCTTCTTCTTCCTTCTTCTTCCTTCCTTCTTCTTCCTTCCTTCTTCTTCCTTCCTTCTTCTTTCCTTCTTCTTCCTTCCTTCTTCTTTCCTAACCTGATAATTCTTCTCCAAAACACGTCCACAACCCAGACCACAGACTTTGAGCCTAAGGACGCCTCTAAGATTCTTCCAAGGTCCTTCCAAAGGTTAAAGATCGTGCGAAGAATACTTACTCAAGTCTCAACCTTGAAGTCCCAAGATGTATTCTCCTCATTCGCAAGACGAACAACTTACCCGATTCTTCACGCCCGAGGAAATCGTTTACATTTTCAACACAGTGATCAATTGGCTTAGGTTCCACTTGCGTATTCATCTTACATATATGCGAATGCTAGGAGTTATTTACAATCAATTCCTAGTGTTTAGAGACAGCGGGTACGAAGCGGACTGGGAGGGGGAGGACTCGCAGGCCTCAGACGACTCGGACGACTCGGACGACTCGGACTAGTAGTCCTCTACATTCACGTCTATCGTTGCCTGTTGCTGCGAGCTACATTTATTTTGCCATCATCTCAATACTTCCCATACCATCAAAAAGCTATTTCACATCTCTCACCCTCTCCTACCACCTCATCATTGCCACCCATCTTCTCCCATTCTCAATCATCACCATCACCATCACCATCTCTCAGCACTCGCGAAAGAATTGTCACAATGGCTACCATCTGCGATTACGATATTCCTAAGGAGAAGCGACCTGAGGGCTCTCGCAACTTTCCTCTTGTCTTCCCTTCTCCCGTTGACATATCCTCCGATTCTAACATGACCGCTCTGGGCGGAATCTCTGCCAAAGAAAATTCGGGACATGGCCGTACAACATCCAATCATAACATTTCAGGTAAGCGGTACATATCGATCCATTTATATAACTATCCAAGACCAAATTCATTAACCTAATAATGATGAACAGAAACTCGAGGCTTCTCTGCCTATGGTAAAGCCATGTCGTGGTCGGACGCAGATCACCCTTTCGACAAGACCGCGAACACTGTTCAATGTCCCGAGCCAGACTCAGATGGTCAGGAATCGACTACTTCAAACACTCCCAAGGTAGTTCTTCCGCCGCTTATGAACGAGCAGCGCGACTCCGGACTGCTCACTTCTATCCATGATCATCACCAACAGGCGACACGTATGGTTGCCGAAGATCTATCCCAAAACGAACTTTATTCACGAGCTCCCCTCGGACCTTCTGCATTTAATCAGCAGCCCCAAGGTCGCGGTATGCCTGGAGCTTCCATCGCTCCCTCCCGACCTTTCCGCACCAATGATCCCCGTGGTCCCAACTTCAAGCCAGCCAGCCAGCAGATCATTAGCGATCCCCGACAGATTCGTGTGAGCAGCCCTACCTTTAATGCTTACTATACTCCGTTGCAATCCCGTCGCGAACATGATCAAGAGGAGAACTATTTTAGAGACTTGCAGCGTGCGCAGATGACGGGCCCTCCTGATACAACTGGACCCCAGCCTCTCCGCCAATCACAACGCCTTCGAAAGCTTGAGATCAGGCGCCGCAACCTTGAGATTCGCATGGCTCGTGAGGAGGCTGCTAGAAGCTTTGATTCAGACGATGACAGGGAGTTCTACCCTCACAATGATTAGATGGGGTGGGGAAAAGGATGTCTGCCGTCTTTCCAGAGGGTAAAGGCGGGAAGAGGATAGATTCCTATATCGAGTCTGCACGACCACGTTTGCCAGTTGTTGTAATCGGGAAACCAAGACATATCTCGAGTCTAATTCCCATGAGTCGACACAGTATTCGGCATATACTACGGTTGTGGTACACTGTTTTTCATTACAGGTTCGTGGATCAGGGGCGACAGGAACCCTATCTCCCAGTGGGGGATCGTTCTACGACGTTCCTCTTTGCATTTGAGCTGGGAATTTCCACATTTACGGATGCTTGATTTGACGCAGTTGATTGCGTTACTGCCGTATCTTCCTTCGTAATACATCCGATTTCATAACCTCTTTTGTAACTCTAAAATTTGTGCTTGTAAAATGCTGATAACGTACCTGACCATTAATTAATACTGGGGCACCAAGGCAGCAAGGCTATTGCTTTGTTAAGAGAAAATCATTTAGACAAAATAGCTACATAAAGTAGCAGAATATAATAGAATGGAATGCTGTCTTGTAAGATTCGGTTTGTATAGTCTAGTAATTTCTCTCGTACTAAGTCCCATTCGATGAGCTGAAGCCTGCTCCAAAATTTCCGCCTCGTAGTTATCTAACCCCCATTTCCCTAATATTAAATATCATCCCCTCCGTCGTGACGACCCCTCCATCGACCACACGATCAATCCCGTCACTCACTCTCCTCCTTAACCTCATCCACATTCCTAAACAGCGCCCACAGCAGAACCGTCGCACCTCCCAAAAGGCCCGACAGAATAGCATACATGGTGACTAAATACGGATCTCTTGTCAGCGGCGTGAACGCAAGCACTAGGCACGATCCAATCCCCGCCATCGCGAGCCAAATGGCCTGGACCAGGGTCTTCATGCGCTCGGGCGCGTTGTTGTACGCGTACTCGGTGCCGGTGGTCAGACAGAAGACCTCTGCCAACGCGCCGCTGAAGTAGATCGGGATCTGCAGAAAGACGGAGACTTGGGTGGGGGCGGCGCGGTCGTGGGCCGCGGGGCAGGAGAGGGGGGTGGTGTGGCAGGGCCCGGAGGTGTAGATCAGGTTCTGGACGAGGGTTGTGTAGGCCATGGAGAGGGTTAGGAGGGCGAAGCCGAGAGTCATGCGTGAGATGGGGGGGAAGGCGATTTGGTGGCGCGTGAGGAGGGGGTAGAGACCTTGTTGTATGATGGGTGCGACGAGGATGCCGGATATGGGGCCGGCGATCTTCATCATGTCGTTTGGGATGCCGTAGGTTGCCATCTGGCCGGCTTGAGAGATTAGGTTGTTGAATGTTTGGTTAAAGCAGAGCCAGTGGATGGGGAAGAGGAGTAGGACTCGGCAGGTTAGGAGGCTGCGTTTGATATCCTCGATAAAGGTGTCATTCCAGGTAACGTGACGGCCGTGACGTTGGAGCTGAGCATCCGGCTTAGCTGCGTCCATTTTGAAGCTGCCTGCTATGCCATATCGCAGGGCGGTTGCGACATCGGGCATGATGTTGCTTGTTGGCGATGTTCGGACTGAATGTATATT
The DNA here is from genome assembly GCA_022497145.1 of Rostrohypoxylon terebratum. Classification (NCBI taxonomy): domain Eukaryota; kingdom Fungi; phylum Ascomycota; class Sordariomycetes; order Xylariales; family Hypoxylaceae; genus Rostrohypoxylon; species Rostrohypoxylon terebratum. The sequence goes on along the minus strand of MU385916.1, from coordinate 4,164 downwards.
AGCTAGCGGGCCCAAGCGACGTTCTGGAGAAAATGAATTAACTCACCAAAGTGATTACGGCCAAAAAGGATCGGAATTATTGCTAGCCACATGCAACAGCATGGGACCAAGTAGGCTAGCCAGAAGCCGACATATTTCTCTAATAGGGGCGTGGAATCAGCGAAGAAACACACGACGTTAACAGCCCTGTAATAATTGTTAGAATCAGTATAAATTCCAGGACGTGTGAAGTGTATACGGACCAATAGAACGCATTGTAAATATACGTGATAGTCAGCTCTCGACTAGCGATAAACCTTTCTCCTGTCTTCTGAGTGCGGACTCGAAATTCGGGTTGGTCATATTGATCAGCTAGAGGAGGTCAGTTCAGGGTTCAAGAGCTGACATTAAGGGGTTTTTACTCACCAATGAATGGAACTACGGTGGTCTTAAAACCCCCTGAACCTACAGCTAGCAGGATGCAAGCCACTATGACCCCGCCTAGAGCAGCGCCTCCTTCAATGGCAGCAGGTAGCGAGGTCGCGAATAGGACAGTTGCGCCGATACATTCAATTCTGCGAGACTATCAGCTTTTTTTCTAAGAAAAAAAAGATACATTATAAGAATAAGATTGAAGAAAAGCCTAGACTTTACATGGCAGCATATAGCATCGTCTTGTAACGACCTAGCCAACTATCCGCAATGACAGCAGCCGGTACGGGTGTGATATAAGACCCAATCATTAGCGCGTTCACAACGTTAGTTGCAGCGGCCTGGCCCAAGCCCAGAGCACCGGGGACTTCGCCTCCGGGCGCATTTTGCAAGTAGTTCTCTGTAAAATAGTTAGCTTTCCCTCCGCTCACACGGGTGAGAGAAAGGACTCAACTCACGCAAAGGAGCCGTAGCCCCATACCAAACAAAGCGCTCTAGAATGCCGGCGATACACGCGATCCAAAGCCTGACGGGGATCCGATCGACTACGTGTAGCAGATCGCGCACTTCGGCCTCGGTAGCCACGCGACCGTCATCGTTATCGTCGACAGCTCGTGGTGCATCCGAAAGCGGTTGGTCGCTCTCACGACGAAGTTCGGAATGCTCCGGGGCTATACAAGCAGAAAACAAGCCGTGATTAGCAACAGTACTCGCGTGATTCGTTTCGGCCAATACCAACCGTATCTGTGGACTTGGCTCTGCGATCGCCGTCGCAGAGCCATCTACGTCGGGCACGGAGCCCGACATGTTTGGATTTTCCGGATGAGTGCTTTGGCTGAGGGAGGGCATTTTGGAGGGTATCTTAGCTCGTGGGCTTGAGATATCACAAAGAGGGCGTGCGTGAAAATAGTTCTCTTCACTATAACTATAGCTGGGCAAATGGTAATTGGAAATTGAGAAGCGAAAAAGATAATCAACGTCCTGAAGATTAGGAGTCATCTTTATCTAAAAACTGTGCCTTCTGACTGCTGATTGTAGAGCCAGGGATTGATTGAAGCAGGCTAATCACCTAGGCCTAATGTGACTTTATCATTCAAGAAGATAACGAGAGTTGCTGCGCCCCTTTTTTTGCTGCTAACGTAAGGTTGAATACACTTACCATACCTACAATCGACAATGATTATTATACACGGTCGACGAAGAAGAAGGGCATTCTCATCCAAACGTACAAATTTTTGTGTCATTGACTTCTAACCAGAGCGAGGGCTTGTATAAAATCGTTCTTTCGCAATCATTACCCAGACATGTAAGTAGAGGCTTCTCTTTGAGGCATCGTGGGTGTAGCGAGCCGCCCTAAATTTTAAAATTTAGCCTACTTCTGCTAAGTCGATCACTGTAGTCTTGTCAAGAGTAGAAGCATTGGCCGAGTATCGATCATGAGTGGCGGGATCATCGAGTTTTCTTTCGAAGACGTTCCGATTTCTCCATCGTCTATTATAACAGGCCCATTCCTGGAGGAGTTCTTTTATGGGCATTCGTATCAGAAGTGCTGGCTTGATTTGTTTGTCCTTCCTGTCTAGGGGTTTTCTTGAGCAAGTGATTGTTGAGATCTAGTGGATTGTAAGCGCTATCTTCCCCTAACAATGAATTAGGACCTGTATTCTTAGAGAGCTGACGCTTATTAAGCGTTTCCTTTTCCCGTGAGCTGTGTGACGACGCCCGACGAGTTATATTAGTCATATTTTTGCTTGGAGGGGATTTCTTTTTAATGGTCTTCTCAGTGAGATTCGGCAACGCTTGTCGGACCACACAATTTAGAAGTTTCACTTCAACTTTTTCAACCTTTTCCAAACTTGTACCCGGGTGGATGAACATCGGGAGGTTCGGATATGACCAGCAGCGGATCAGCCATGACAGTTGCATCTTTCCTAGATTCAGTTACGACCTTTTACGTACCTAGTCAGAGTCATTAGCACTTTCGCGGAGACGATGATTCATCTCGATTGGCAGTAGATATTGTTCGGGCCAGTAGCGACTTTTCCGAGAGTGAAACAAATTTGGTCCAAACTGCCCGAGACCTCGTTGGGAGGGTCTGCTACGGCTGGTAATGCTTTTTGCTGTATCAGCGAGTATATCATCTCCGCTCTTGAACTCAGAGCCTTCTGGTCGGAAAAATCGAATAATAGTATCGCATCTAAACATGGACATATCGCTATCATCGGACTAAATAGCGTCCACAGCCCCTAATTTTTGAAGTTTAGCGCAGTCCGCTTCTGCTTCTTCAGGAGGCTTCATGCCGTAGGATGCCCAACTAGTCTAAAAGTTCCCTTTGGTGCAGCAACGTTCTGATCGATCATCGATGTAGTGCTTTCATGTGGAGTGCCGTTTCAGGAGTTCATTCGGTCCGTCTGTGACAAGGGCTATGTAGGGCTTGGATGTGGTATCAATTCAATAATAATTCTCAAGGGTGCTAAGGTCCTTGATTCCTCTCCTCAGAGTGGGAATCTTCTTGACCTATTTATGCCTGAGATCATGAGTGCAGTCTGGTACGTTTCTAAGTACAATATATATGCTAAACGCCCATCACCCGAATACGAGTATGTTGGGTTTGGTTCAATCTTGTTCATCTGACCAACAGCTTCCAATAATAAGTGATGATAACCTCTTTGCAGGATTCCTGCCTGACCTGTATGCGACCTGGCTGCCAACTGTATCTTGGCATCCAGTCCCCGTGTGACACCGTCAAACACAAAAAATGAATGGAACATTCACTCGTAACAAATAAGACGTGCGCTTCATTATTCGCAATTCTCTGGGGTGCGAAATATTAGGGCGGCATGCTACAGCACGCTAGAACGCGCTCCCTGACGCTTACTTCTTTGGATCTCGGCTTCTTTTTGTGGCAAGGTTCTTGAACCACCAATTCTCTTGGTCGATAGCAGTTCGAGGAAGCCGATGGTTTCGTTCAAAGTAGTCGGACAGCTATTGAGATGTTGATCTAGTTTCGCTAAACGCCCTCTTCTTCAGAAAAAAATTTGGTATGATCTATTAGATTTTGGGCATGAGAGGATTGGAAAGGCACACAAACGTTTGGAGACTCATCGTGCCTATGAGGTGAGGTAATATCAAAGTATACCTTTTTATACAGTTTGTAAGCTTCTCACGTACGATTCACCAGCTAGGAATATTCCAATCCACCAGAATAGACGTCGCAAGCGTTGGACACATTGATGATACTTTGATACTTTTCATGTGCTCTGGTCTTGTGCAGGGCTCGGATCAACTACACCAACTACACCAAGACCTTGAGTGTAGTGGGTGGATTATAATCCACCAAATACCCTCAGTGTGGTGGATTAGCGTGTACACTGAAAACCTTTAGTGTAGTGGGTGGATTTGGTGTACACGGCATTCAGGGGCCCCCTTTTATGGTGGCGTTACTACTTAAGTTTTAGTTTTTGATGAAGCTATTCTTATATACGTCGTCGCTTTCTTATAATACTAACTTTGAAGCTATTCCCACTTATGTTACCGATCTTGTTATAAGCACGTGCTAGATTACTACCCACCTCGTACTTTTTTATTGGTCAAAATTTATCGATAAGCCCGGGTTTTTTGGTACTAGTGGTACTGAATACTGCGTTTTAATTGGTTGATTATTATCGATAAGCCCAGTTTTTTTGGTACTAGTGGCACCAGGTACCGCGTTTTAATTGGTTAGAACTTGCTGATAAGCACGGTTTTTTTGGTACT